>PKRV01002605.1:1212496-1311168 GCA_003709505.1 Hyphantria cunea | reverse complement strand
GCGCTCCAAAAGCTTTTCAACGCTGTCCTGTTCGAAGGGAGGACTCCAGAGGCGTGGAGTAGGAGTGTGGTCGTCCTGTTCTTCAAAAAGGGAAATAAAACCATGTTGAGGAACTATCGGCCCATTTCCCTCTTGAGCCACGTCTATAAGCTGTTTTCAAGAGTCATCACGAACCGTCTTGCGCGAAGACTCGACGAATACCAGCCACCGGAGCAGGCTGGGTTTCGGAGCGGATATGGCACCATAGACCACATCCACACAGTGCGGCAGATAATACAGAAGACCGAAGAGTATAATCAGCCCCTGTGTCTAGCATTTGTGGACTATGAAAAGGCCTTTGACTCGATTGAGATCTGGTCTGTTCTGGAGTCCCTGCAGCGTTGCCAAGTAGATCACTAAAGCAATGGAGGACCTGTTTAAGACGCTGCACTGGAAAAGGCGCGGTATCAACATCAATGGCGAATACATCTCTCACTTGCGATTTGCAGATGACATCGTCATCATGGCAGAGACGTTGCGGGACCTACAACAGATGCTGAACGACCTGGCTGACTCGTCTGTGCGCATCGGCCTACGGATGAACTTCGACAAGACCAAGGTCATGTTCAATGAACATGTACTGCCGGAACCGGTTGCGGTACACGGTGCCGTTCTCGAAGTTGTTCAAAAATATGTATACCTCGGGCAGGCTTTGCAGTTAGGTAGAAACAGCTTTGAGGACGAGGTGAACAGAAGAATCCAGCTGGGTTGGGCAGCGTTTGGGAAACTTCGTCGGGTCTTCTCATCATCGATCCCACAGTGCCTAAAGACGAAAGTCTTCAATGCGTGCGTCCTACCCGTAATGACTTACGGAGCCGAAACGTGGACACTTACGGTTCGACTGGTCCATAAGTTTAAAGTCGCTCAGCGTGCAATGGAGAGGTATATGCTCGGCGTTTCTCTAAGGGATCGCATTAGAAACGAGGTGATCCGACAAAGAACCAGGGTCATCGATGTAGCCCACAGGATTAGCAAGCTGAAGTGGCAGTGGGCTGGCCACATTTGCCGAAGAACCGATAACCGTTGGGGTAAACGAGTTCTTGAGTGGAGACCGCGTCTCGGCAAACGTAGTGTAGGACGTCCACAAGCCAGGTGGAGCGATGATTTGCGCAAGACGGCTGGCAGGAGCTGGATGCGAGAAGCCATAGATCGAACTAAGTGGCGTGAAATTGGAGAGGCCTATGTCCAGCAGTGGACTGCGATAGGCTGATGATGATAGATATAACTAAAGTAACATCAGCTCTTTGTCAATTTAATCTTTGAAAACACAATGACAATTTGGTAGCTCAAATATATTTTGAATGCCTCGTAGGCGCAGTGCTAGGCATGAGGTCTCGGATTCGACTCTGGGGTCGGACCAAATCTTTGTACGATTTGAAAATATTTGTTTCGGATTTTGGGAGTTTTCTATGTTTAATATGTATATATTTACAAAAAAAAAGTATATGTATTTATATCAGTTGTCTAGTACCCATAACACAAGCTCCGTTTTGCTTGGCACTAGATGACGTTGTGTGTTAGATGTCCGAAATATTAATTTATTTAAAGATATAGTAACCTGTTTCTTATATATGTCGAGCTGTGCCCGCACAGCGTTGGCTTTAACAGCAGCCTGGTCGTGTTCTATGGCGCGTTGCACATGCTCCGTGTTTGCCCGCTCTAGCAACTTCACCTGAAAAGTCAGTTCAATTGAGTCACCGAAACACAATTTATAATAAACCAGTGACGCCAGTCATCAGAGATTCACTTTTTAACAGCGGTTGGAATAAAGTATCGCGAACACTAAGTCAACATTACAATAATAATAAATTTTACATCTGTACTAATTAGCTGGATGGTTTGTTTGTTTGGTTGAACCCACTATATAGGAAAACTGCTGGTCTGATTTGAAAATATATGTTAGTGTTAAATAGACCATTTATCGAGGAAGGCTATATATTATCACGCTACGAGCAACAGGAGCGAATTGTTGCGAAAAAAATTGCAAAAACAGGGAATAATTTTTTTTTTGAGAACTTCCATAGCGTGCGTTGCGTAAATAGTTAAAGATTAGTAAAGATAATTTATGAAAAAACTCTTCTTCTATAAAAGTTCTAAAAAAAGTCTGCAACAACATGTGTTTATCTTTTAAGGTTAGCTCACTATAACGATTTTTATGGTAAACAAATTTGATTACGCTGTATAACATTAAGCTACGGGCAATAAAATACGCAGACGGGGCTGCGTGGGTCAGTTAGTCCCAAAGGCAGCTGATCCCTAAGTAGGCAGAGCCTGCATAATGGTCAGACTCAGCCAGGCTGCTGATAAACATACATACTCATATCAAATCTATACACATATAGTTACATTACGCCAAGATAGACAACAAGTTTATTGTTCTCATTACACAATTTTTCTGAGTGGGAATCGAACCCACAATTTCCTATCCTAGTTATTAAGCGTTGTAAGATATGATAAAATAACAATTACCAGACTCATTGTGTAATACTTTCGCTGCAATTAACTACGGGAAAATAGATCTTGTACAACAATAATTACGAGTATGAAATAGCAACCTGTCGTCGTAAGTCAACGTGTTCTTCCATCCGCTTCTTGTATGACGCAACAGCAGCCTCCAGCGTGGCCGCCTTCGCAGCCGTCTCACGAAGCGCGTCCAACTCATCCTTTAGAGTTACGTTCTCCGTCGCCGCCATCTGAAATACATGTTTTTGTCTTTTTACCAACAGATTATGAAATATTTCTGATGTACGTAAAATAATACACATTGTCCTTCCTATTCTAGATTTCAAGTTAGTAGAGCCACGCTTATTTTAGCATGGATGAGCTCGACCGGGGCGGTACAGCCCTTTCACATAAGATCAGCATTTATGCTGTCGTGTTTCGTTGATGAGTGCGAAGAAGCCTCAATAGGCTGCCATAATGTGGGTCAATATTTTGCGTTGTTTGCATTCACAATGAGTAGGGTGGCCACATAAGAAAAAATAACATGTCCTCGCTATCCTAATCCTCACTATTTCAAACATTAGAGATTTGTATAAAAATTTGGCTGACTGATGAAAATTCACGTCGAGAAGCTAACCATTCGGGACATTTTGAACTTATCACTCCAAGATCTCGTGTTACGGAGTTTTGATTCCTGGCTCGGGATTGTATGATCTACAAATATTTGTTTTGGAATTTGGGTTCTCTCCGCGCATAAAATTTATCTTATGTATTGACAAAAAATGTATTGAGTTATTCTATCAGGCATTCTAGCTTTTATAGTACAAGCTCTGCTTAGTTGGAGGCTAGATGGCGTTGTGTTTCAGATGTCCGAAATATTTTTAATTATATCATTAAAAAAACTCACCTGTAGTTCCTCATTCCTAAGCTTGTACAATGCCAGTTCGCGCTCAGCGGCGTCAGCCCTGGCATATTGGTCATCCCTTTGCAGCTCCACTTTATCTAGTTCATCCTTCAACGCGTCAAGCTGTGCTCTCATAGTTGTGTATCTCAAGGTCCCGGCATGAGCGGGCCCTAGTGAAGCCCCGCCCTCGTCCAGCTCCGGCGACCAGTTCTCAGCCGCGGTAGCCGCCGCCCGCGCCGCGGTCAGGCGAGCTACCTCGCTGAGCAACGTCATCTTCTCCTCTTGGAGAATTTTTACCTAGAACAAAACATTTTTTCGATATAATTTCAAATACCCTACTCATAATGACATCTCGGCAGTATAAAATACCTTATTATAAATAAAATCTATTAATCTAAATACAAATAACGTACTTCGGTATTTTACGTAAAGTATCGTAGGAGATTTAATGTAATACTAACTACTTTTATAAGCATATTATAGCGCTTGAAGTTTTCATTTAATAAAATAACTATGCTCTGTATAGCCTATACAGATTTCAGTTTTAATATATTTTAGTGAGTAAAGATCACCCATCACAAGTCGCTTGTATTATCTGTATAAAATACTAAATTAGATTACTTTGGACTTTAAATAATAATTTATAACTTGTGATTTTTCTTAATCGTAACTAGCATACTTCTATTCAATTGGTATGGTACATTTTGTCTAATAATCATGTCATCTACAGTTAGTTATGCGGGCGAGTGATAGACGACCTCTAATTTAGAATCGTAAATTATCAAATTAATACATACAAATTATTATGATACTGACATGACCGATAACATTTACCGATAAAGTTATAACTTGCATGTCTTAATTCTTTTCAGATTATATTACGATTACACTTATACCAAATCGATATAATTTTAATACCTAGACACTGAACAAATAACTCGGCTCAATACTGGCATTATTTGAAAGTAGCGACAATCATCGACATCTATAATAGTTCACTGCTGGTCACAGGCCTCTGCTTAGGAATAAGGCTTTGACCTACTTTATTAACTTATATTTTTATAGTACAGGCACAAATTAGTACTTCACAATTATAATACTTATTATATATTATTACTGTACTATTATATACACAGCTAGAACTGCCATACATATTGTACATTACGTCACATAGTAATTGCAATGAAACCAAAAAACCTAGACTTGTCGGTGCGATAATTATACTTAGAGCCACAACGACAGCCAATTCGTTATCTTGTGTAATAGGGGACGAGGTTGTTTTGACTAAAAAATCGTTAAGAAAAACAAAAGCTTTCTACGGGATAATTCAATTAAAAAATTTGTCCTGAATATCAAACATAGACTCATCTGGGACCCGAGATAGGTAATTTTTACCAGATGCCAGCGTTTCCAGATTTAGTTTTAGTCAAATCGGGATTTTGAGACTTTCTAGTGAAAAAAGCTGGATTCTTTTGTCTTTCGAGTAAAACTAAAGTATCAACGCATCTAATCAGAAGTTATGACACATGAGTAAGAGCGATAAAAAAAAGGTTCATTTGCAATATATTTATTTATCTACTACATCATCCCTGATTTGTGAAAGAATTAGTATCATTTCCTATTTTTAATGTAACGGTGGTTTATTTTTGTAATTGCCTGCTAATTTTACAGACGATACAGCACTACGGCTAACTAAACAACTTCACTTTAAGCTTCCGACCAGTTATCCCCAAAAACCGGGACAAAACCTGTCCAGCGGTGGACATTACAAAATTTTGATTCAAAACGCGGTACGTTCCCATAATTAAATAATAAGATGTCAATAGATTCGTAATAACAGACAGGGTGACAGACTATATAAATTTGATCAAAAGTTTTTACATAGTCGGGTTATAGTTATTAGACTTTTTTATTTTAGGTATCGTATTGATTACCTAATAAAAATCATTTTTAAGGAAAGGTCCATGTCCAGCATAAGCTTGCCAGATTATAAACTTATCAAATCCGGGACGGTTCTAAAAAAATGGACAACAGTGTCGGGTCGAGGCCATAGCAAAAATATCTTGTTTTTTTTTATTATCAAAGGATTTATATTTGTTTTTAAAAATAAAAATGCCAATTGTTTTTTACTAGTTTTTCTCCGTCAAAGGTTTGCAAAAATGATTAAATTTTTGAGCAAGACACGCCAAAATGATAGGGGTCTACAGTTCGTACGTGATTGAATTCATGGACATTCGGTTTCACTCTTTAGTCCATAAACTATTCAGTTAACTAAATATTCTTTCGCAAAAGGCATTGCTTGTTAGAATTGAAGGAACAAAACAAACCGCTTTCTTTAAATTAGTTAAATTTGTCTACGTGTTTGTGTTGTACCTTATATACAGTTTTCAGACATGCGAACTATGTATAAAAGAGAGTCAATAACAGCGTCCTCTATATTCAATATCGTGGGATATTCGGGAAGCATTTCCCCCTTACTCACAGGCAAGGTCAGTCGTGTCTGATGTTGTGTATTTATGTTTTCATAAAGCTAGTAGGTTTTTTAGAATCCGGAACAATAAGGTCTAATTACTGGACACGGGACAAGACGCAAAATTCCGGAACAATCCCGGATTTCCCGGCCATCTGGCAACCCTAGTCCAGCAGTGGACTGCAAAAGGCTGTTGATGATTGACTACCTAATGTGATCACGGTAACCGCTTTGTTTGCTATCTAAGTGGTATGAACACGATAGTATATCTATAGCTTACTATACATATATCAACAATATTATAATTTAATTCTAAGTGGCATTGAAATACCAATTTAAATGACCTCTGTGATCGCATTCTTAAATACGCGCTTCAGCTAAATAAACATTTAAAGTAATAAAGTGTTAACATGAACTTATCTTGTATTATATTCTTAACGACTGAAGTATACATTGTAAATAAACAACATGTAAAAAGTAGAGCGTTGTCTATTTATAACATTATCGTAATTTCTTGCATGAAAAAAAATTACCAACAGTATTTATTTAGTAATAGTACAAAAACAAATAAAAGAAATTCTCTAAACCTAAATGCACGAATCTAATTAAATATTCGACACAGTTTTTATAAGAAAACTAGTAGGTAGAGTACAAAACAAGTATACCTGTGTGTCCAACTCATGACACCTCTGCGCCAGGGCTTCTTTCATGTCCGCATCAGACTGCTCCGCGGCCGGCGTGTCCAAGTGCACACTGCCACGGTTCGCGCCCAGCGTTAACGTCTGAAGTTCCTTTCAAACAAACAACACTCTAAACAAACCACTAACCCAATTTCACTGTACGATTAAACTTTTACTTTTAGTTAAACAGTATGTCTGCGATATTCTGTGAACACCCAGCGCGCACGCATCACGCCACAACTATAACTGTATCGTGATCCAAGGACATTAAGTATAATATAAGCGTTACTAAAACATTCAATTTCTTTACCGCTTCAAGTAACGAGTATGCAACACTGAAAGCGTTAAGCAAGAATATACGCTAAGTTAATCTTGCAACGATGAGCGGTATACTGTAACGCGCCCCTACTATATGTAAAACCGTTAAATTTTAATGCATGAAAAGGTAACCCGAGCTAACTTACTTACTAATTAGTTACGGATGGATAATGTATAATTAAAATGTTGGACATTACATTTATAGTGATAAAAAAAGTTTTTTTTTAGTACAAAAAATATTTCATAACTTGTTATAGAATGAAAAAATTAAAACATTGGTTATTAAACTTACTACTTTTTTTGTACATACGCTCGAATTACGATGAATTTAGACTCCTCCCAATATTTCAATTTATTACTGCTCTATATAAATAGTAAGATACTTTTGTAGTGGACGGAGTACATGAACTAATGAAAAAATTAGACCAAATTTTTTTTTATACATCTCTATACTGTACACTGTTACAGTATTTATTTGTACAGATATGCGATGTCCCTCTGGATTTTGGTATAACATAACGCTCGACTTAAAATCATAAACATAATTAAAAAATATTAATAGAAATGTTTATATGGTATCTTTAGATATTTGACAATCTCTAAATAGAGATCAAGTCATTAAATTTTGTGATGTGTGTTAAAATACTAATTAAAAAAAACAATCACAACTTGAAATCGCAGCAACTTGAAATATTTCGTAATATTTAATGCTAAAAGTAAACTTATTCAAAATCACCTGTACAACCATAAAGGGAGGAAAAACTTGAGCAGCGTATCCGCGATCGCAGATATTGACAAAAAATATTGTATCCGTATGTGCGGATATACGTCTGTGCTACCAGGCACATCACTAAAAGACACACAATTTTTATTTATTCACCACACAGTACAATTTCACCGTTGTATATTGTACAAAGGCACATCCATTATTTACAACTGGAGCCTAAAGTAGAACAGTCCTGTATTTCAGGACTTTAGGACACTAGATTCTCATTTACAAAGATTTTTTTCGATCTATTTACTTTTAATAATTAATAGTGAAGAGCGCGTCGCAGTTTTTATTGAGTACAAACAATTTCGATCATACACAGTTAATGAATTATGCACACTTCATTCGAATTTATCTAACGACGATGTTGTTACATTCGGTGCGGACTTAAGACACCAGGTGTTCCGTCACGGTGGGCAAAGACTGAGGCCACGGGCAACTATTTCCCTCTCTTCGAAATATATTACAAACTTTACATTTACCTACTAATTCTCGAAATTACACACGTGATTTATGAAAGTATTTCAAAAACGAATTCTTAAGTAATTAATTGATTGTTTAAGTACTCGTTTATGTTATAAAATTTATTACCACTAAGCACTAAGTAATAAAAAAACAAAATGGTAGTATTACAAATCGTTTACGTAGTGGGAGTGAATTGTATTCGTGTAGTAATTGTAAACATTTAATTAGAGTGCGAATATGTGCAAGGCCGTACGTAATAAACATTAGGCACGTTTTATTTTTGGTGTTGGTGTGTTAAAATATATAATAATTAAATTAATTGGATATGTTCAACGAGGCATGACGAAAATTCATCTGTCGTCCATCTACATTAATGTTATTTTTTTTTATCTTTGCAAACATAAACAGCCCACTAATGGAGGTAGGCCTTTATAAACGTTCTTTTTACTGGCTTTTTTACACTATTTAATGAATGATTCGAATTACTTCAAATTTAAAAAGCAATGTTATAACAGATAGTACATCCAACCATGTGTGCAGTGCTGTTAAATGAAATAGTACACATTTCTATAGTAGCATAGAAAATAAATAACGGATAATCAAATGAAATTATTAAAGATAATAATAAAGATTTTAAAGTGAATGAGTGTGAACCCACATTAAAAACGTTTTATATAGAAGTCTATGTTCATATACATATAACTTTCAAACTGATATGTACCTGTATGGCCTGCATTATTGACCTCTGGAAGGACAGTTCCATTTCCATTATTCTTGTTATATATTCTTCTTTTTTCACACAGTTGACTGCACAACCTAAAAATAACAAAAGTATCAAAATCAAATGATCTGAACTGAAAAAATTATACGGGCAAAACAACCTTTGATATAATAATAAAAAAAAAGTTAAAGACTTTTAATAAATCGTGTTGATTAAGTGTTTCAAAAATTAAAATTGGGAGTGTTTTCCTAATGTTTCGAAATTGTTTTTATTATGATTTACATTGGGTTAAGGTTACATTGTTATTGTTGCAATCAAATAATAATTATATCCAGTTTTACATGAACACGGTTAAATAATCAGATTAACTAATGACAACATTCTTTGAAATTATATAAAGGTTTAGAAGATAATATTTTAGCCGCAAGGACATTTTATTTTTTGATAAAACCTTTTTAAAAAAACATCAGCATAACAGTTTACATAACAGTTAAAAGACAAGTTAAAACCATATTTTAACTTGTATTTTAATTATGAGGTAACTGACACGAAAGCGTATAATCGAATTATAAATCCCTTCCGTTTTGAAAGGCGCTTAAAAAAGATATTCCACCCTAGGCAAACGTAATATGTAGCAGGGACATTATACACATTCATGAAATGGACACAAAAATACACTTTGAGGATAGCACATAGTGTTGTCTCATGTGGGGTTCGAACCCACAACACGCAGCGCAGTAGGAATCTGCGAACTTATCGCTTAAACCACTACGTCAACCGAGCATTTATAAGTATATTAAAATAGTATAAAAGATAACTCTAAATTAAGAAAAACATATGTTTTAGGCAGAAATG
Organism: Hyphantria cunea; assembly: GCA_003709505.1. Lineage (NCBI taxonomy): Eukaryota > Metazoa > Arthropoda > Insecta > Lepidoptera > Erebidae > Hyphantria > Hyphantria cunea. The sequence continues at coordinate 1,301,505 of PKRV01002605.1, read as the reverse complement.
GCAGATCTCAATACTAAAATTTAATCAAGATGCACATGGGCACTTACTCAAAACAAGTTGAAGCAATCTCCCCAAGTCAGACGGATCTGCAGTTTCGGCTATATTTACTACATCTGGCCTTGAAAACTCTTGTAGACTTAAATTTAGAATGTCCTGGTGGTAATCTGTGAACAATACTCTAAATTTGTATCAAGCACAGATTATATGAGTCACAAAAATATACATGTTTATAGTTATAAAAGTATAGTAAAGTAATAGAAAAGTAGTAATTTGTTATTTTTACAATAATTTTCTCCGTATTGGATTGTTATTTCTGAGTACTAATTTGAATAATACCCATTAAAAATACATACAGTAATGAGTTTATGTAATTAGCTTTTGGACAAAAGCTAATTAATTATATATCGATATCGCGGATATCGCGGTGATAATTATATATCGATATCGCGGATATCGTGGTAATAATTGTATATCGATATCGCGGATATCGCGGTAATAATTTTTCGGGTTATTATTATGACACTCACAAGTAATGTGGCTTTCTTTTGGTAAAAGAATTTCAAATCGGTCCAGAGATCACCCTCTCCTACCATTTTGTCTGACAAAATGCTGAATTGGGTCCATTTTAGGCTTTGCAAATTTTTTTTTTGTTACCTTTTTTATTTTTATTACTTTCTTTAGTTGCCACAAAAAATATTTTTCTTTCTTTCTACCATAGTTCCCAACCAACCACTAACTAACATAGAATATTGTATGTAAAACTACAAGCTAAAACATTGTGCTGTTATTTTAAATTAGCAATGGCCTCTAACAGTCCAAACTGTACATGGGCCTCTTCTTTGGAATCGAAAGGAGGTTTTGGCCTACCATACTATCGGATTGGCTGAAAGGGTTTCATTCGATTTTCTTTCTCTTTGTAGTAGTGTTGTGCTGCGGGGGTATGAAATAGGAGTGTATGTATGTAAATAGGGGTGATGGGACTCCATATACTTAATCCATCACCACACGGACATTTCGAAAATAACAAGTAAATATATTCAATATACCGGGATAGTTGTCACTCCTTGGAGAACTTCATTCAGAAGTAGACAACGATACATTTTTTTTTCAATTAGGTCAAGAACATGATTTCGGTAACAGGGAGTGCCCTATGGTGTATTTTTATAATAAAGCTGACGTTTGCTTTTTGGTTTACCACAATAACATAGTTTAATGTGCCATCAATAACTATTATGTTGAGAAAACAATATTTCCACCGAAATCAAACTGAGTAGAAATGATTCATACTTAAAGATAATAATAACATATTGATAAAATTCTCTACACTGAAAAAATATTTCTAAGAAAAAAACATTTTTATTAATTTTTTTTTTTGAAAAGACCACTCCCGCATTAGGAATATAAATTCCTGTGTCGCGGGGATCTTTACAAACATACATGAAACGGACACAAAGTACACCCAGACTTAGAACAACAATTTATGGATCACACAAAGTGTTGTCCCATGTAGGATTTGAACCCACAACAGTTGGCGCAGTATGAAGCAGTGTGGCGACCACTGAAACCACTAGGCCAACTGTGTAGTCTGTGTATTAATATTTTTTTATTAAAAATATTTTTTCATGTGAGCTACTGGAATAAATAAATAAATAAATATGTTAAGACATTTTAACACACAACGCCATCTAGTCCCAAACCAAGCAGAGCTTGTACTATGGGTACTAGATAACTGATATTAATACTTATATACTTTTTTTTGTAAACACATACATATTATACACAGAAAACACCCAAACTCCGAAACAAATATTTGCAGATCATACAAACATTTGGTCCGACTCAGGATTCAAGCCCGAGACCTCTTGCACAGCAGTCGCATTTGCTGCCACTGCGCCACAGAGGCTACTTAAATAATCGAAATTCTACTAACCTGTAAACTTATTTGCTTCTGTACAATTCACAAACTTCGTATAACACAGAAATGATTGCACAGAATGTCATACTACAATTTTGATACATTAAAAACCTAGGTAAAAAAAAGGTTGCCTCTATTTTGCAATGCATTCGTATAACAGATTTTAGCTTAAATTTTACCTTATATGTTACTGTGGTCACTACACTACGTAGTCGAACCAGGCCTTTTTGCTCATATTATGGGCAAGCTGCTTCCCTACTTTTATACTTATAGCCACAAGTAGCATTGCAGAGCAAAAATAGTCTAAAATAAAGTACCCTAAGTTACTCTTTATATCATATTAATTCCAGCAATTAGCAAGAACAGAGGCAAAAAATTTAAAAGTTATTCACTTGTGGACGTACCATATATATATACTTTCATATGCATTTACTAAAAAGCTGATAATTTGAAGTTACAAACATACATTTAAATTTTATTTATTTTCATAGATTAAATGCAAGACCTTATTATATAAAAGAACTTCACACTTGACACATCTCACACACAGCAGTTTCATCAAAATTAGGCAGGACCTGTACAATGTTATCCAGGCTGCTGATCTGTATACTTTATACAAAACAACAACAACAACCCATAATGTCCCACTGCTGGGCTCGGGTCTCCTCTCAGGAGAGGGTTAAGGCCATTCGTCCCCACGCTGGCCAAGTGCGGGTTGGGGACTGGCAAGAATACGTTGTGGCTACGTAAATCTTGCCGTTGGATGTTTTTTTTTTGAAGCCGCCCGAAAGCCTCCAACTAAGCTTCACGACTGTTATCGTATGATAACAACCGGGACCGACTGCTTAACGTGACCTCCGAATCACGGAGACGCTCATGGTAACATGCCACCAGCGGTCACCCATCCAGGTACTGACCGCGCCATCGTTGCTTACCCTCGATGATTGTTTCTAATCACCGAGTGCAACTGGGCTATGAGCGCCACATTATGTTTTTAACTAATAATAAATAATAATGTCCAGACATAACAAACAATTACACTTATCCATACTAATATTATAAATTCAAAAGTAATTCTATCTGTAGATCTGTTTCACTTTTACAGCTAAATTGCTGCTCTGAATTCAATGAAATTGGGCATAATATCTTCAACTTTTGTTTTCTTTACCGAGAAAACTGACATAAATGCAAGCAAGAGCCGCAGGCAAAAACTAGTCACAAATTTAATATTTTGATTTGAGATATTTATAGGCTGTGGCTAACTATCAGCATCTCTAACCACAAGACTACTAGGTTAATAGATAGTTTTATAATACCATAAGTATTATACATAAAGAGTTTACTAACCTACAACTCCTTCCAATATTTTTTTCAGGTTGCTAACTTTTAATCTCCAGTTAAGTCCTACATCTGTCTTTATTTTGATATTCCACGTGGGAGTGAAATATTCTGGTGCTATTTGGGTAAGTGCTTCAGCTATCGCCACCCCATCAGATAGTTCTGAAAAAAAAATACTTTACTTAAGGTTCACTTTTCTTCAAGTGAATTGTATTATCAATACTTTAAGTTTAATTATCTTAATGTTATCAAGAGCTATTTGCATGAATTAGCCTAAAATACTAATGTATTATAATTGAGCCATAAAAAACTGATATCTATGTTGAGTTTTCACAACAAGTGTACTTACAGTTTGTCAATAGACATTGTATATGTTGTTTAGGCAAAAATTAATCACTAAGACAGTGATCTATGATTCTATTATAAACACAATGTTAAGTTCAATTCAAACACATTCACTTTTATTTAAAGTCTAGAGTAAAATTTTGACTGGCTGTGTGGGCAGATGACAGTTTTGTCTTTCAAGAAATATTGTACACCAACATGACTGAAGACTTGTTGTGAACAATGAATACTACAGACTAATGAGACACTATAATGGCGAAAATAATTGCAGATTGAGCAATATCACAGTCAAAAGAGTGTACAATGATGTCTCAATGAAATAAAAACAAGAAATATGTGTCGAAATTATCCACTTAGTGGCCGACACCTAATAGGGATGTGGGTCGAGCCAGCTCGCTAGATCAAAAACATAGTGATATAAGAAGATCTGACTGCATTTAATGAACTGAAATCATATTTACCAGACGGATTTCCATGTTTTGCCTTTAGATCTAATGTCTGCAACCACTTGATCAAATTGTCACATAAAACTGTTCCATTTGCCTCCATCCTGGAGAAAATAATTATGGCTCAGTAAGAACTAAATATAATTACTTGGATTTCTTACACGAAAACATTATATTTTCATAATGAAAGAACTAAAAGTTAGATAAAAAGAATTAATAAATGTTTTCCGTCGTCCGTAACGCGTGACGTCTGCGTGAACGTTTATAAAGCCAGTCTTAGTCTCGTGTCATTCTGTTTTTAAACGAAGAGATCTTTCTCAAAAGTCCCATTTTTGCTTGCTTCTCCACAAATTTTTGGCAATTAGATATTATTACTTTAATTTTTAATTCTTATTGATCTAAATTAATATAAAACTGATTATACTTTGACATTTTCTAGAAAGTAAAAGTCACAATAAAGCGTTTATGGAAGAAGTTTTACAATTCTGGTACATACCTCAGCCCAAACGTTCTATGCTGAAAATACGGAGTTTTTATGGAACGTTCTTTCACTCAGTTCAAGGCTTTGCGTGTCTCCATGGCTTCCTGCTACTATGTAGGTGATCAACTAGAATGATAACCTTCATTTATGCGGTTTTACAATTCGACCACCTTTATATGCAGTACAGACACACCAAATTGTAAATGATGTGATCACCAAACCAAAGCGCGCTGTGGGTGATCATGATGTTATTGATCAATGATTTATCCAAAAAAAAACTCGATTTTCAAAAATGTATTTCTCAACACACCTTTGAATATTTGAGACGCGGGTATTCTACTCTCTTATTTTTGTACTGAAACTAAAGAAATCTTGAATAAAACAGGGATGTCACAAAATCGGGCTCGAAAAAGATACTGTTCAATGTCAAAATCAAATCGGCAAATAAGATTTAGAATAAGTAGTAGGAACGTAACTTAAGTTTAAGCCAGAGTTTGTGTGCGCTTTTATTTATTAAGTACTTATATTATCGTTGGAGAGCTATACTTTGGCGTGTAGGTATAGGCCAGCTCTGTGTAAAACATATCACGGTGTTCAGCCTCACAAAAAAATCAGTGCAAAGCAATTCTTTTGTTGTCTTTCAAGATGTTGCCGGAGCCCAAACTTCCTCTTCACCCTGACTCTACATGCAGGGATTTAAAGAGCGGCAACGCACTGGTAACCCTATGGTTGCAGGTGTCCATGTTTCTGTTTGTTACGTGCATTTTGTATTGATATTACTTTGAAAATTTGACTCGTAATTACGTTACTTACCATCAGGTAACCAGTCTCTTTCTTACGTGCATTTTGTATAGATACTACTTAGGAAATTTCACTATATCATTTACAAGAGTATCTAAATAATAATTTTGTTCAGTAGGTACCACCTGTAAGCATTGGCGTACCCACGATGGGTGCGTTGGAGTACTTGTCCTCTAACCTGACTTTCACTAATTTTCTTTCATTTGAAAACATTCCAGTAGGTACAGGTTCCACTATAATCTGTTTTTTGTATGTCACAACTCAACAAGATAGCTATAGAAATTTGAGAATTGAGGTCAGGACATTGAATTAAAGACTGGGCATCATTGAAATATTGAAATTATGAACACAATGTTTTTCTCGACATTGAGGCCAGCTATGACAACACTCTTACACCAATAGAGGACGGACGCTCCGTAGTTCTCGGCTCTCAGCAGCCTGCCTCTGCTAGGGCGATAAAAGGACTCAACTGATATCCTCAGGCTTGCGCTTAAAAAGGACGAAAATTGTCTTGCGATATCCGGCGTCTGAGTCGTCTGCAGTACCTGGCCCGTACTTGGGTAGATGATGGCTTTTTCCGAAAATCAACCCTGACTATGCGGCGGAGGTGGAGAGATATTCGATGATATTATTGACTGTTAGGCGGAACGAACTTCGTCAGACCAACTAAATATACATAGAAAACACCTAAACTCTGAGTCAAATATTGTGAGTCTATCCGACCCCGGAATCAACCAGAGTCTTCATGTATCACGATATAGAAATTCTATAGCGGATTAACATATACACAACTTCGCATCATCAACTGTTGGGTCGAGGCCCGCAGATATGACACGCGTTGCCTCCACAACAGCTAAAATTTCTTGATCAAGTCTTCTTTGAAAAAACTATATTAGCCCAATATTTTGAGAAACACTTTCTATTCGCATAAGGAACTATGACCGCTAGACATAGAAACTTGCAAGTTGATATTTAGATTATAATCCGAAATAGTTTCGTAAGACAAAATATGTTTGCTTTCGATTATTTTTGTTATGAATGAGAATTTATTACAATACATAAGTCAAACAGGTCTACAAAATTGAATACATTTCGTTATAAGTTTAGTATTTTATTTTAGTATTAGTATTATAAACTTATTTTTTAAAATACCAATAGCTATGTCTCCAAATATTTCATAAATTGTATATTTAAATGTATTTAATAAATATTTCCATATTTCAATCTATTGAATTTTTAAGCAGACTAATGCGTTTTAGAAAGTAATCATGTTTCTTAATTACCATAGTGGGCATTATGATAGCAGTCCGCATAACGGTGGTACCAAGTCTAACTAAAACATATGCAAATGAGTATACACTATTAAATCTGAGTTTATAGAAATATCCACTAAGTCTTTCAACTATACCTTTCTAAAACTTTAATTTAGTTGAAGAGTCAACAGCCTTTAACAGTCCAGTACTGGATATTGGCCTCTCCTTGGAAAGGAGGTTTTCTTAAGAAGATTCATGATTTGGAAAAGGCGTGATACCACGACCTCACGAGAAATCAGCAGTTTTATATTTTTTTATAGCTCTTTCACCGAACGACGGCGTTTCGACTCTCCTACTCTTATGGCGTAGTCCCGACCATGGAAGTGAGCATTGGTCCACCCGAACCCTAAAAAAGGCGATGGCTCTAATCCGTCCAACTACAGGCCGATAGCCATAAGGTCACTCTGCTTTTTTTTTTTTTTTATATATTTATATTTATGCTGCCAAAATGACTCTGCCCTACCTGATGGAAAGCATGAGCAGAATCCAAGAGTGGTGGTCACCATCCTCAATGCGAAAAAGAACAATGCAGCATGGTGACCCACACTATGGCGGCCTGGGGAGAAGGGGGATGGTGAGGGGGATAGGGGGCGTTGGATTGGGGTATGGGCCTCCGGTATCCTCACTCACTCGATGAAACACAGCGTAAGCGCTGTTTCACACCGGTTTTCTGTGAGGCCGTGGTATCACTCCGGTCAAGCCGGCCCATTCATGCCGAAGCGTGGCTCTCCCACGGTGAAAATAGTGGAGTCGGTGACAGCGGGGTACCCCCGCCGGCGGGTAGTCTCGGCCACCGCAAATACTAGTGCTTCGCGTGACGTTACCTAAAAGTACATGTGACCTCTGTGTGCGTTTTCGAGCTATTGGACAAATGCTGACAGTTGAAGTCATCCGACCGTGGCGTTTGGATGTGATTGAGTGTATTTTGTTCTTGGCGGACTCGTTGTGCGGTACATAAATTATTTCAGATACTATTTTTATTGGACAAACGTTTGTTATTGTTTATATTATATTGTTTTCATTGCTGTACCTTTCTATTTCATGTTTAGGAATATTTGAACGTGGTATAATATGTAATAATACGCTTTTTAATTATTTTTTTCAGTTATTATTTTATATTTATCAGTATATATAGTATCAGTACATACAGTATATATATATTTATCAGTTTTGGGGGCACTCCCGGCCATAGACGCTGTTATTATTTTTCTTTAAATATTTAAATCTTACACTGAAAAATCATTATTGGAGTGGTAAAATGCCTGAATTTAAAAATAGAACTACATTTCGCGGAGAGTGAAGTGAAGAGAATATAAAAAAGCAATTAAGTCGTCCTAGACAAAAAAGTTTGAGAGAGCTGCAGCAGACCGATACGAAGTTCCTCGAACAAACTTCTCAGATTGTACTGAATGTATAAAACAAGGTCGTCAGGTCACTCTTAATTCTAAATTAGGGTGTTTTGAACGGACATTCAAACCTGAGTTTGAAAAACAACAAGAAGTGAAATTTTGAAATCTATGCCTCATAAAAAGAAATTAATCGAGGAATCGTTTTTTGTTTTTGCGAAAGACGGTCCCCATTTCATGTCATCCACATTTTTTATATTTTTTATCATTAATTCCATCACGACGAAGACTTGAAGACTCGAATACTTAGAATTGAAGACTTGAAATACTTGACATTGGCAGAAATAGCTGATCCGGCTGATTGCCATATCATCAAAAGAAGAAGAAATTAATCGAGACGGCTAAAGAATCCAGAACTATTGTAAAGGGTCGAGAGAAACACGAAAATAGGAGTAAAGTGAAGAAGCTTGTATTTCAGTCAGATTCGCAACATCATGACACAGATTATTGCGGGGATGGATTATTTGCGGGGAAACATTCGATAAGGATTGGATCCAACGCAAAATATGTAAGGACTGGGCTCAAATCCATCTCATGTGTCGCCAAAAAACGTATTGGACATTAAATAGATGGGTAGCCATAGCTACCCGCGACTTTGAAAAGATCCCAAAATTTTATTAATATGTCAAGTGACTAAAATTCTAATTAGATTATATAGTTGTCTATGTTCTCAATATTTATCTTAAGTAAATATAATATTGATTATATGTAACAGATTTCTTTACATTTTTAATCATAATTGTAGTTATAAGTTTCTAGAAGGTCACCATTTGCTTAGTGGCCAACAGTATGGCTTTCGAAAAGGTCGATCAACTGGTGATCTTCTAGTATATCTGACACATCGCTGGCCACAGGCCATTGAACTAGGGGGAAGCCTTGGCAGTTAGTTTGGACATTGCGAAGACTTTCGATCGGGTCTGGTATAAAGCGCTTCTTTCGAAGCTCCCTTTCTTTGGGGCTTCCCAAGAAATTATACGACTGGGTCACTAGATTTTTAGCAAATAGAAGTATAAAGGTCATTGTCGACGGTGAGTGCTTTGACTCCATATCTGTGAATGCTCGTGGCCCGCAAAGCTGTATGCTATCTCCTACTTAATTGTTTATCAATGACATGCTACCAATTAGCGGCTTTCATAGTTATGCGGATGATAGCACGGGCACTCATTGAAAGTCGAAACAAACTTATGTCTGAAGTTGAGACCTCTTTGAAAAAGGTCTCATATTGGGGTAGACTTGATTTACTCCAATTTAACCCTTGAAGAAGCTTGGCGTGCTCAACAGATCAAAACAGTATTTCACTCAACCCACCGCCTTTGGCTTTATAAGGTGTAGTTTCGGCCACTAGTTTCGAATACTATCCTCATCTTTGGGCGGTGGCACTCCAATACCAGCTCCTCCGTCTGGACCGCATTTAAAAGAGAACGACTCGAATCGAAGACTGCCAAGAACTTTCAATTCGGCTAGGCACATCTCTACGCAGCGCCAAAGAGTGGCGCTGCGTAGAGATATGGCTTCGCTGTGCATCTAACACCGCATTTACTATGGAGAGTGCTCCGAGGAATTGTTTGGACTGATCCCTGCCGCCTCTTTCCGCCATCATCCTACGCGACAGAAATGTCATACCCATTATCAAGATGGTTGGCAGTCCACAACTGTTCGCTTTTCGAGAAACTTTGTCTCACACAACAAAACTGTGGACTGAACTGTCGCCTCCGGTACCCCCGGGCCAATACGACCTTCAAACAAAAAACTGTGGAATGAACTGTCACCTGCGGTATTTCCGGACCAATACGGCGTTCAAAGCTTCTAGAAAAAAGCATACTCCTTCTTAAAAGGCCGACAACGCACTTGTGACGCTTCTGGAGTTGCGGCTCTTCTTGGGTCGCGGTAATCGCTTACCATCAGGCGATACATCTGCTCGTTTGCTCAATAAAAAACAACTAGTGACATTATCGAAGCCCAAGTACCCCACTCCTCTTCCCTAAGATGAAAGTAGACAAAAAAGGTACTAAGTTTCAAGGTAAGTAAAGGTAGTCAGTTTCATTATAAAGAAAATATATACCAAATTTTTACTCTTTAATTACATCATTGTTCTGGTTACGATGTGTAAAATGTAGATCACATCCCATATATTTATTGCTTTTGATAGCATGGTTTATGACTTGCTGCCACAGGGGGTCACTTAAAAGCAAGTGTGGATCGCAAAATAGTAGTGCTGCGACTTGAGCCCTTGTTAAAGCAACATTTAGCCTCTTGGGACTTTTAACAAAACCTAAAGCATGTTTTTGGTCTATGACAACATATTCCTCCGTCGTCCTAACTGTCGATATAATTATGAGACGTTTTTCTTGTCCTTGAAATTCTTCAACCGTGCCAATTTTTGGTCGCGGCAGCCCCATTGCGTCGAATAGAAGACGAATATACTTGATCTAAAACATTAAAACGTTTATCATTTGTAAAAAGTTATAATAAGAACATCTAATATATAAAATTCTCGTGTCGCGGTGTTTGTTACCAAACTGCTCCGAAACGACTGGACCGTGTGCATATCAGGTAGGTCTGAGAATCGGTTAAATAAGATCTATTTCAAACTCCTAAATAATAAGGGTGAACCATTTTTTTTCTTTTTTTATTTATGACAAAACAACGTTTGGTGGATCAGCTAATTCAAAATATAATTAAATACAAATGTTTTATACCTGTGCTATATATGGCGTAATAATACCAACATCATCTGGCGATATATTTTTCTTAAACAGCTTACATGCAGTCAAGGCTACCATCGAGGCTTCCTGAGGATTAAACCACGAAGGGCTATCTTCCGCTCGCGTATTACAGCCCTTAATCCCATGTACAAATATACCCCCAGTCTTTGGTTCATTGGTAGATTCAAATATCTCCGAAACTACATTTATTATTTGCTCAATCCATGGCATATTTCTTGGTAGTTTCGGAACTAAAGAACCATCATAAAACATCTTGCTTGGTAATGTTATAACTTCTTCCAGCGATCGGTAGTTCTCCGCAAGCCTAGTAACTAGTTTCTCATTGAATCCGTTTACAAAGGCGTGATAGTCCCTTTGATATGGAAATGTTTCGAGAATTCTAGACATGTACGATTCGTCATATCCAAACTCTGCACAGTATTTTGAACAGACGACAGGCCCAAGCTGCATTGGATCACCAGCAAGTACTATTTGTCCATTTGCTTTGTCAATAAACGTTAAAGGTATCATTATTTCCGGTTCTAAAGCCTGTCCTGCTTCATCTACGATAACGTGTGTGAAGTGTCCTTTGGGCAGTCCTAATTGAGCCAGTGACCCGAGGCAATAACATGTTCCTATAGAGACCCTGTACCTGGCGATGTATGACGCGGAAACGTCCAGATTAATATTATCCTTCACTGTATGGTTCGATTTGAATGTATCCTCTTTAGCTATGTTTATCGTGGCACAATAGGGTTTTATAGCATCTGGGATATTTTCGCTATCAAGTAAATAGTTAGCAATCAATCTTACAACAGAATTTGAAAACAAATTTTTGTACTTTAATAATCTCTCTGCAAGCAAATTTGCAGCACTATTTGAAGGTGTAGCCACTAAAATACGACTGTCAGGTATATGTGTAAGTATTTGCAGAATAGTTTCTATAACAGTTACAGTTTTACCAGTGCCTGGTGGGCCATAGATGCAATAAGGCATTGGCCGACATTCTCCCAATACAATATTTTTTATTGCTGTCTTTTGACCATCATTCAAATTTTTATTAAACCATTCAATTGATTCCACTTTATCACTTGGTAGTTGAGGGTTGCGTAACTTAATATGGGTTGGAAATAAAATATCTACACCTAAATTAGAAATTGCGAGATTAATAGCTTGATGGGCTCTTCTAAATACAGATCGATTAAAGTGAAATGCAACGGACACATCACTTCCTGAATAAGATTCGTGAAAACGTGGATGAAACTTCATCAAGACCAAGTCTCCTTTGATTAAATGAATGAACCCTTCATACAAAGATTTATTATTGTCCCATATGTCTTTTATCATAACTTTGTCACCTGCTATTAGTGAAGGCCTTTTTTCAGCCAATCCATTTATTTCAATTCCAAGGTACTCTTGGCATCTTATTAAGAATGCTTTAGGTAAATCATAAGTCCTCATGTCGATGGTCACTTGAATCTCTTCCATATATATGAGTGTATGCCATTTATCCATGTAGTTATTGATATTTAAAGCTTGTATTAGACAAGGCAAATATGTTTCTATTCTTGATATAATTTTGTTATAATCGGTGTGTTTGATAGTCTCATTGGAATCGCCTAAGACTGCATTCCAAACTCTGTCTGGAACAAGAAATATTCCAAGTCTTACAGCAGTGAAATTTGCAGGTCTTATCTTTCTCACACCCGGAACAAATGATCTATTGTCTTCTCTCCTAATTCTTTTTAACATTTCAATTTTTTCAGATTCTGATTTTATAATACCATTTGCGCTTGTATATACTACTCCATTATGGCTTAGCACATTTATTTCAATCAACCTTTCGACTTGAAATCCCCTAAAGAATATTATTAAATGTTCTTTGTTTCTTCCATAAAATTTAGGTTGACAGGATATTGTGAAACTACAAGACTGTTTAGGATATATCTTTTTGGCCCTTGTTAAAAATGGACTGACATTAATTTGGGAATCCCTTTTCTTGCAAAGCATAATCCACTTATTCATCACAATCGGCGCGTCATTATTGTTCATTATATTTAACGTAATGGATGGATTCTGTTGGAATGTTACATTATCAAATTTTAATGGAAAAGTGACTTCAATATTCTTTTCTTTTTCTATTTCTAAACTCTTCTCTTGTATATCGTCTATAGCAACAATGGGTTTTGAAATTTCTGAAACTGATTCCCAATTCATTGCAGTTTCAGTTATATGCATTTTAATTACTCTCCATGAACAGCTACCTTGATTGCTTTCAATAGCTTCAATAAGAACCTGTAACAATAACATTAACATCAAGTATTAACGAGGTGCAAACACGATTGTATAATCATCGAGGATCTGTTGGTCTCTTGTGGTTAGTGATCCTGACGCTACTACGCTAAGCTGGTTGGACTGGTTGTGGCTTGGTTCCCACCCAGAGCCAAATCTTTGCGTGATGAACACAATGGTTTGTTCTGCCTGGATGTACTTTATCTATCATACATATGCGTACCCAGGTTCAGAGCCAGGGGGGGGAGGCAAATTTGGTTTTTATAATACACTAGCTGAGCCCCAAGGTGTTCTCCGCTATTAATGTTGTAGCCACGAGTAACGCCGCAGGGCGAAGCTAGTCTAAAAAATTAGGGCTAATGATGTACTTTTGACTAAGTTACTCCTTACACCATTAGCTTTCTGCCGGTGAAAATCCCGTCAAAATCGGTCCAGCCGTTTCAGAGATTAGGAAACAAACGGACAAACAAAAATTGTAAACAATACGGTTATTTTAATATTACAAATAGACACTCCAACTTTAATAATTTGTATAGATTTTTTATATAATTTCTTTTAGATACAGAAAAGTTATTTTCAAAGTAACTTTAGACGGTCTTCAGAAAAACTGTTTCATATGTCTTCCGTGAAACCTTACCTACACTGAGGGTACAGAGCCCATTTATTCTATCTTTGATCATATATCATCTTAGCCACCTTTTTACGTCTGGGTGTGATGAATTGTGATCTTTCAATTGTGGCAGTGGAATAAGGCATTACCAGTACAATTTGTAGAGATGTCTCAACCTTCGAGTAAAATGATTCGGCTACTTGTATTAACTCCGTTATTCCATATTTTTTATGGGATAAGCGGCAAACGAGCAGACGGATAAACCTGATAGTTAGCGATTACCGCCGCCCTTGGACACCTGAAACACCACAGGTGTCACAAGTGCGTTGCCGGCTTTTTAAAAAGGATTACGCTCTTTTCCTAAAAGATCGAATCGATTGATCCGGGAATACTGCAGGCGAAAGTTCATGCCATAGTTTTGTTGTGCGAGGCAGAAAGTTCCTAAAAAAGTGCACAGTTATGGACTACCAGCCATCTAAATGATGGGGATGAAACTTCTGTCTCTTAGGACGATAGCGGAAAGAGGCGGCAGGTACCAGTTCAAACAATTCCTAGGAGCAGTCCCTATAGTAAAAACAATAAAATACACAACGAGGCAACATCTGTATGCAGCGCTAGAGACTCTAGCGCGAGTTGCGCTCCGTTGGACGTGGTCCAGAAGAAGCTGGAAAAGGGTAGAAATAAAAACGGTATGCCATTAGGCCGAACCTACGCCTTATAAAGCAGAAGGCAGTGGACCAGAGTGCAATACCGTCTCGATCTGTTGAGAACGCCAAGCTTTTTCGAGGGCAGTTTAGCCATACCCTCCAAATAGCCATGAAACTGGACTTTACTCGATATGTCGACACCAAGTATTATAGTCAAGTAGTATAGTCATAGTACATAAAACTTAGGTAACACTCAATTTGTCAGTTTATTTTGTATAGGAACCAACAAAGTACTTAACAAATTTTCAAGAAGTATAACCATAATGCCACCATTTGTCACAGAGTAGTTTTTGTATAAGTACCTACTTGTGCGAGGTGGAGCCAAGTCGCTAAATCAATTACTAAATATGATAGGCTACTTTTGGTTCTCCCAAGGCTAATAGAAACTTGGGCATTTTTATTTTTCTCAACAATTAAAACTGTATATTATATTCAATAACCCCTAAACATACCCTTACAAGTCTTACCCCCGAATTTGAACCCTAAATTGGAGTACTCCGATGATCTGATCTTCTCGGTACTCAAAGTGGCTCAACTAGATTCAGCAATGCTGTTGTGAAAGCGAGGAGTGCGTAGACCGAGGAGTCCACCGATTGAGGTTCCAGGCGCGGTATTTTGCTTGCTGCGCTGCTGGCGTGTTAGAAAGGGCGCGACATACGGTTTTTACAACTTGTATAAAGTACACCAAATGGCAAAAAGTACTTTTTCTTAACTTTAACCATATGAAGATAGTTAGTAGGGATGTAACCAAACCCAGGGGGGAAGCTGCCCCTCTCTGCCCTCCCCCCCCCGGTACGTCCATGCTATCTATATGTAATGAGTATTTAGAAATATATAATATGGATGTTTAACAACAGTTCTCATGTGTGAGATGGGTGAGGATACTATTATTATTTAATGGAATAATTCAGAAACCAACCTTAGCTCCAATTGTTAGCTGAACATTGTTAACTATACAAGATTTTTCAAAGAAAATTTGTTTATCACAAATGCCAAATTCTTCTGTCAAATCCGTTATCAACGCTGACTTCACTTTGCTTCTAACCGGCTTAAAGGATAACACTTCAATAATCTGAAATCAATTAATTTAAAAAACCGTTAGCTTCTTCTATACACATTTAAATTACTCGTTTGTGTCATAAAACAGTTCTGTAAAATGTTGGCACAAAAATTTCAAAGAACAACATACAAGGTGCATTTTTTTAGGTGTTCTATTAAAAATAAAAGAATCAATAAGATAAGTTGAGCCTTGAGATTTACTTTTATCAAAAAAGTAATTCGGATGCAGAATCAGTAATTTCATTAATTAAGGACATGGGCTCGTCATTATTGCTAAAACCAACATACGGATTAGCGGACGGAGCAGAGGAGAAAAGCTACTAATAAATATCAAGCCTATTTATTAGTTTTACCTAAAAAAATCTCTTACCATGTCAAAATTTATATCCGTGGGTTTGTCATCATCAAATTTAACTTTACATAACAACTCCAGCCAGTCACCTGGTATGGGAATAAATGTACCAGTTACTTGATCAAGATCAAATTTCAAATTGCTGTTTTTTATAAAGACAGCACGTTCATCTCTGTCGTCAACTTCACCAACAGACACATGCTCGATGACATTGTGACTGCTTTCAGAGACAGCTTCTTCTTCATCACCCCAAAATATGCCCTGGTTTTCCAGAATTCTGACTATGGTTATAGCATCATTTTCATTTTTGTAGCAAAGGTATAACACCTTGTCCATAACTTCTAAATTCAAACTACATGATGAAGTATCAAATAATATCATTCCATCAATTAGGATATAATTTTCTCCCATATATGTTATTACACCTGGAAATGCAAATTAAAGTTTATTAGTTGTTCCAGGTTCTAACTTTGTCTACACTAATATTATAAAGAGGTAATGTTTGTTAGTTTGTAGGGGGTAATCTCTGGATCTACTGAGCCGATTTTAAAAATCCTTTCACCAATAGAAATAGAAAAATTATCACTGCGATATCCAACATACAAGCCGGGGGGGGTGTGGACATAAAAATTGAACCCATTATTTGGTTAATTGTGAGGCGCTCACAACCCAGTTGCATTCGGGATTAGAAACAATCACCGTGGGTAAGCAACGACGGAGCGGTCAGTACCTGGATGGCTGACCTCTGGTGGCATGTTACCATGAGCGTCTTCGTGATTCGGAGGTCACGTTAAGCAGTCGGTCCCGGTTGTTATCATACGATAACAGTCGTCAAGCTTAGTTGGAGGCCTATGGGCGGCTTAAAAACATCCAACGGCAAGATTACATAGCCACAGCGTAGTCTTGCCAGTCCCCAACCCGCACTTGGCCAGCGTGGGGACGTATGGCCTTAACCCTCTCCTGAGAGGAGACCCGAGCCCAGCAGTGGGACATTATGGGTTGTTGATGATGATTTGGTTAATTGGCAGTTTATATGAATAAACTAACTAAAGTAAGGTATAAAAATATGGGCATCTCAACATAAAGAAAGTAAAATACAGAAAGAATATCTCTCTGGGAAAGAATTCTCAAGTACAAGTTACACTGATTTCAGCATGAATAGGCAAGCTCGACTGGGGTACAACTGGCCTCTCACAGAAGACTAACCAAAAATGATAACATTTATGCTGTTATTTATCATTGGATTACTCTTGGATTCCACTCATGCTATCCATCAGGCAGAATAGAGTAACTTATGGAGGCTTATCAAAAAAAAAATGTAAATCACATAAAAAAGAACTGTTAAACTGAGCTATTTATGTTTATCAAACTTCAATTTTACAGATTACATTCTCTGAAGGCCTACAAAGTTTAAATTTTGAATAAAGTAAATTCTTTCATCCCTGATGAGGTTAGTTAATAAAGAATGTTTTAAGAAACCAGATGTTAGTTTCGAATAGTAAATTAATAATTAAAAATAAAGTAAAATGAGAGTGACACCTGTTCTTTGGTAACACACAGCATTTCTAGGAATTTCAGATGTACTGGAAACTATGTCATTGTAAGTCTCCTGTTCTTCTGCTTCCAACTCTACTAATTGATCTGCTAAAAACTGCTCTAAGTTAGTGTCCTCTTCGGATGTATTAGGAAACCAGTAATGGAAAAATGATTTTATGTAAGAAGCCATTGTATTTTTTTTAAGTTATTTTTTATTGAACAAATCCTTTTTCATATTCATATTCCCATTCAGTAGACTTCAAGTGATCTAGTTCCTTCCTCAGTGTTTGGATTCGCTTCAAATGTTCTTCCTTCTGCACACTTTTAAGTGATTGTTCAATGCTTAATCCAAGGTCAGCATGTTTTAATGACTTATCAAAATTTTGAATCTTGCTTTGTTTTGTGGTCTGAAAATTAAATATTTTAATAGTTATTTGAAGTATATGTGCACATGGTATTAAAAAACTAGGCTATTAAGATACTTACAGCTAGCTAGAGATATTATACTATATGGAGTCAAAGACAACTGTGATAAATAGGTGTTTATTAATACAGTAATAAAATATTTTCTCACTAACAGAATTTCTATACTCTAATGACTTTGGACAATGGTTTTTTTATTTTATTTCTGTGCTTTACACAGTAAATAAATAAATAGTAGTTGTAAATTTTTCATAGGTAGTGAAAACTGATAAATTTTAAAATAAACAAGTACGGGCATGACAAAAACACAAAGCATTTGTAATAAACTTACATGTGGAGTTTCTGTATCCGATGGCGAATATGTAGACTGTGAAACATTACTTGAAGAGGACATCCTTACAAAATTAGTCGCTATATAAATTCATAGCAACTTTTCCACCCGCAATACTACTACAACATCAAAATTACCACGTTCAAAAAGTTCAACTTATATTTCAGTATTTTTTAAACAAAAATTTTAATAAACATTAATAATTGGTACCTAAGCTTCACACTAAAACGGTAGCAAGCCTCTAGAATGAAAAACTAAAAGTTTCTAACGCCACCGAGAAACACACTAATCACCGACCGAGATCGTTAAATAATAATTGAAAACACTGAGTATAATTGTATATGAAAACCAGTGTTGCCAGTATTCTGAATTCTTTCCAACTAAGAGGACCAATCCATTCCACTAAAATACCACTAACTCGCTCTAGTGGATTTTGCTAAAAACATATTTTAATTTTAGCACGAATATCGGCTCGATAAGGATTATTTTATTGTGTTTATTAATTGTATGTGAACGTCTTTAATAGTGGATCTTGATCTTAATTTATAATACAAATATAACATAAAATCAACATTAGACATCGACAAACCGTTAATAAAATCAAGTAAAAAATTAAATAGAAAGTTATCGTGACGTTTATGAATACTTGATTATCTCTTTTTGTGAATACTTAATTATTTTACAAAGAAAACAATTTTTTGATAATAAAAAATAATATGTCATATATGACTGCCTCGTTGGCGCAGTAACTGCCGTGCTCTGGCACTGACCTCTGGGTCTTGGATTCCATTTTCGAATCGGACCCAATGTTTGTATGAACTGTAAAAATTGATTTTAGAAACTTTTTGAGAATAAAAAGCTATTAACAGACAACTTCCTTATAAATTGTGAGCCTTAAAAATACTATGTTAATTATTGTTTTGAATTTTAGGGCCAGGGGACTTTGGAGAGTTTTTACTTTACAGCATCGGGGTAAATATTTTTAAGAATTGGTAGCACTGTCCAAATTCCTATTCCTAATTCCTATTTGGTGCACAGAATACATATGGTATCAACAATACAATGAGTATTTGACGATTGTTTTATTTTTCTTTCTTCAAGTTAGGATTTTTCGGAAAATGGCACAGAAAAAGTGCGTGTTTAAAAAGGATAACTCAGATTACGAAGAAGAAGACTTTTTTACTTCTAAGTGTTTTCAAGTGAGCCCTGATGTGCAGTTCAAAGAAGTTCCTACAAACGGCGAAGAATATTTGCTGAAAGTAATAAAAGAACGTGAAAACTATGCGACAGTTTTACAATGTGATTACATTGATTACAAGAAGTTGTCAAAAACAGTCTCCAATAATAGGATATCCTATTTTGAAGAAGTAAGTAACATTGTTATAGTGTTCGGTTGGCATTTGTAGGTGTTATTATTCTAAATTATTTTTCTTTAATTGTTATTTCTGTCCTAGATTGAAAATCCTTCAACCCCTGAGAATATCAAACCGACTGTGGAATGGCAAAACTTACAAGTGGCAGACTTCTCAGATGTACGTACATATCTACAAAAACTGCATGTAAAAGATGTAGTACCTCCTACAATTAAAGATATTACAGATCGTAAAGATCGTGAAGAGTGCTGGAAATCACTTTTTAATGAAGAACCAACTATGACCCATGTTGCAGGAATATCTCAATTTATGATAGACATAGGTTTAGATGTTTTAACTGAACAGCTAAGTTTAGTTAAACCAGGGCAAACAGTTGATCGAAAAACAGGTATGTTAAAAATATCTTTTTAACCAAATTCTTGGTGCGCAATTATAGTGTTAGCTTAACAATAAATGCTGCAGTTGTTTATTTGTCACTCCACTACTTTCTATGGATCTTATGTTGTTGGTACAATTCAGAAAAGAGTTTACTCCTTCTTAAAAGGCCTGCAACACACTATAGATGCCTTTGGTGTTGCAGATGTCCACAGGTGGCGGTAATCGCTTTTCATCCGGCGATACGCCTACCCATCTGCCCCCAAATTCCAAAAAAAAAAAAACCACTTGGTGTGAATTGCAAATTTTTGTTCTTAGCCTGGAGTCTTGTGTCTGTTTCATGTATGTTTGTTAAGCCTCTTGCGACACGGGAATATTCTGAGTGCAGGTGTAGTCTTTTTGTCTTGTGAAGAAAAAAACCATTCATTTTCAGGTCAATGGATATACTCACTCCTTGCCGTCACTAGATATCCACATTTATATGACACAACCACAAAATTACGAGGCCTGGCAAGAAAATGTTTAGAAATAAGGTATGTCTTACCATTGCAATTTAATAAAAGTCATTCTATTCAGTTCTGTTGAAATAGTTGAGAAAAATAAAATAAATAAATAAATGTTTCGAACATCTAACACACAGTGCCATCTAGTCCCAAGCTAAGCAGAGCTTGTGTAATGGGTACTAGACAACTAATATAAATACATAAATACTTTTTTTTTGAAAATTCATTCATATTATAAATAGAAAACACTCAACTCTGAAACAAATACGTGCAGATTATACAAACAATTAGACCGACTTGGGATTTGAACCCGAGACCTCAAGCACAGCAGTTGCATACCCTACTACTGTGCCACCGAGGCAGTCAAAAAGAAGATGAAAAGTTAACATAGCAAAATTAGGTACTATACTGCTGACACACAACTAATACAACAGATAACATTAAACAC
This sequence comes from Hyphantria cunea, assembly GCA_003709505.1. NCBI lineage: Eukaryota > Metazoa > Arthropoda > Insecta > Lepidoptera > Erebidae > Hyphantria > Hyphantria cunea. The sequence goes on along the minus strand of PKRV01002605.1, from coordinate 1,280,746 downwards.
AGTAAATAGCCATGTTTTTAGCTACACTAAATGTGATGTTAACCCACACGAACGTGTTTAATAACCCATAACACATGCTAAATATTGATTTTAAATATCATGTCACAGGTCTAGATAAAATGATGTACAATAGATACAAATATATATATCAAGTTTGTTTGTTAATTTGATCCATGTATTGATGGATTAGGAATGCACAGTGTCACCATCCTCATTAATTTTGAGAGAACAGACTATGTGCTCTTGCAGAGAACATCACTGCTAAAAGAAGGAAACCTTGAAATAATCCCTATATTGACTTTTCTGTGTGGTTTAATGGACCAACACCTTCTAAGGAGAGGAACTATGTTCAGAAGTGTTAAGGACTTTTGATGTGATGAATTTTAAGTTCTTCACCAATTGAGCTCATATTATGTATTTTTATGCAACTAGTGTTCTTCATTTCTCATCAATGCAACCAAGCATGGTAGGGCGCAGCTAGTGTTTTATATTTTATAAATATAAATGATAAATACTATTTTACAGGTCTAGAATAAATCCTGAAGACGAGAATGCACAGGAACTTGCAGCACCTTTGAATTTATTCATATGTATAGTAGCAAAATATTTTGGACAAAAGGACTTAGCAGATTGAGGCAGATATTGTGATTTCTACAAAACAATAGTGCAAGATTTTTTGAGAATGTGTGTACATTGTGTGTATCTATCAAATTGTGCAGAAGAGACAGAACCGAACAACGTGAATTTTAAACTTAAGTAATTTTGAAATAGGTGGTGTATTGCGCGTAGAGAATACATAATTGTGTGAACTAATGCCTTTTATATGAATAAAAATAATGATTTTTTAACTTAAATCTTGAACTCTATAGATCATGGTGTGAAACAGTGCTTGCGCTGTGTGTTCATCGAATTATTGAGGATACTTGTGATGCCCCTGGTGTCGGGTGTCCATGGGCGGCGGTAATCGCTTACCATCAAGCGATACGTCTGCTCGTTTGTCCCTATTCCATAAATAAACAGTCTAAATAAGCATTGTAATATTTTAGACTATGAACGATTCTAGATTAATTTATAAAAATGTGAGGACTATATGTGACATGACACAAATAACACCCAGAATCAGAACAACAATTGTACATTACACAAAGTGTCCCATATAGGGTTGATTGGTGAACCCACAACGCTAAGAATAGTAGATAGCGTCATGCCGACCGCTTTAACCACTACGCCATACGAGCAATCTAATTCATCTTTAACACCAGTTTAGACCATACGTAGATAAAAAGACAGTATTATATATTCCAGAAATATAATGCCAGGTACTGCCATTAATTTCGTAAAATACCAAAAAAATAGCAAGAAACATTTACAAAAAGTAACAATTAGTAGTAATAAAGATCGTTATCTCATGTGAATATAAAGACAAATCTTTTAACTTAATCAGAAGAAATAGGCCGCGCGCGATTATGACTGATGTGATACAATACCTCCAAATATCCCTACTGATGTATCGCCACCGGTGGTTCATGAAACTATCCAATTATCGCAACGGGGGAGGGGGGGGGGATGGCTAAGATCTCTACTGATTGCGGCCAGTAAGGATAAAAAGTATTAAAGGGTTCCTTTTTATAATGATATACTTTTAATGATGTAATGTACAATTCTTTCGTTTTCTTTTCTGAATTATAACTGACTATGATCTATGTCTCGTATACAAAGAAAACAAACATTATTTGCTACTTTTATTTATTTACTAGCTGCTACCCGCGGTAAACAATAACCATGAGTAACGCCGGCGAAGCTGGTCTAAAAACGTAGCCTAGGTTACTCCTCATATCATCAGCTATCTGCCAGTGAAAGTACAGTTCTAGTTCTAGTTCATGTAAGTACCAGATTTTCACATGGATTTAGTAAAAAAGCTGTTAATTTGAAATTACAAACTCTTTTATTCAATTTATTTATTGGTATAGATGAAATTACATTAAGTGATAAGCTGCCAAATGTATTTGTGTTATAAAATGTAAGCATGGACCAGACTTAGATCATTAACGTCTAGATAAACCTTCAAAACTGTAATAGCGTCCGAAAACAAACTACGTATAATTCATTGTTTCGTGCTATATTTAGTATAAATGTGTTTAGGAATAATTATTTATATTAAACAATTAAATATTTAAGGTATAATAATAATAATAGCCAGTAGCCGGAGAGCGGAAACAAAAAATCCCAACCCTAACGATATTCTAAATGATTAAGGAAACGCTTTATTGAATGCTTGTTCTATATCTTCTAGAAGATCGTCAATGTCCTCTAAACCGATCGATACTCTGATAAGCGCGTCCGAGATCCCAAGTTTAAGCCTTTGTTCTTCAGGCACGGATGCGTGTGTCATTAACGCCCTGCAAAAAGTAGGAAAAATACCACCTAAATATATATAGATTTAGCCTACGGGCCCGTGTCTATGGCTGATGTGAACCACCAGGAGACCTTTTTAGAAAGATACAGGGGCATAAAACAATAATATTCAGCATTATGCCGTCACTTGTAAGCTGTCCAACTGAGTACTGGTAAAGAACCCTCTCCGGGTACCCTCGATTTTTCTCCCATGTCACATGACTTTTGTACGGCGTTGCAGAATAATGGATAAGAAGAGGTATTGAAATCGTATGGAACATCCGTACAAAATCAAATGACCAAAATGATAGCTAGCATCGCCGGTAAATAAAAATAAATTTTTGACGCACTATTTTTGTACGGCATCGGCACGGGCCCTAGGTCTAATGCTAATACGAATGTAAGCATTAACCAGAAATATTCATGTTTTAGAAAGCTTTGCAGAATGGAAAGAGAAAACATGATCTTGAATACATTGGTCTTTTTTTTTACTTACGGTAATTGAGCTAAACTTTCAAAGCCACCCAAGCTTTCTGCCAACGTGAATACTTTCAATGCATGCAGTAGCGTCTCAGACTCCTTAATTCCACCGCAATGTTTGAAACTGAACACACCAGAGTGGCCAGAGGTTTGTCGCTTGCAAATTTCATGTTGTGGATGAGTGGGCAATCCTAAAACAACCACATTACATGTATTAGGTAGGTACCTATTTAGGGGTCCGAAGAAGAAGTATTTTGCCCGCGGCTCTGCCCTCGTGCATGAGGGTTATCGCAGAAACGAGTAGCTTATTGAGAAAGTATCCTCAAGAATGAAAGTAACTCCAAATGTCATTGAAATCGGTGCAGCAAACCGCTGCACCGATTTCAATGTCCATAAAAACATAATAAACAGATTTCCTTTGAGTTTATGGTATTAGTATGGAAGTATGGATGCAATATGTAAAGTCATTTTAAAGTTTTTGTGTCTCGATCATCTATGGAATACCTATGGCAATTAGCTTCTCAATAAGTTCGCCGTAACAAGACCTTTACATTGTGATGCACCTTACTATACAAGTTTCTAGAAAAAAATATAACTTGCTTAGTATACCTGGGTGTAAAACTTCTGTAACCTTCGGATGTTTTTGTAACCACTGCGCGATGACCAAAGAGGATTTCTTATGTTGTTCCATTCGTAATGGCAAAGTTTTCAAACTTCTGTTCAATAAATAACAATCAATGGGTGATGGTACGCTTCCCATGGCTGTAAAATGAAGAAATATAAAAGAGTTATTGAACCATCCAACAAACCTTTTTTTGTCAAAGATAAAGACGAGGAGATATACACTGGACATTAGTTAGTACCTTTGATCGTGCATTCTATAAAATATACGAAGTGATTTAGGAGGTTTCTGGAGCATAAAATCCCTCACCGCTAAATTGTGGGGTAGGTTTACACCTAACTAATTCTTCCAAAACCCTATGAAAACTGATTAGCTTTTATACATAGTTAGTTACCTAGGTATGCCAACAAGTTCGTTTTCTGTCATTGAAGATCGCAGTCAAGGTTTTGCTTTGTGTAAGTACTAAAATACCTTTTGATTCTGGGTTTAACTAAATTATGTTCTTAGCTTTTTGAAAATTTGACCAAAAAAGTTCAAGAAAAAATTCAAAATATTCCCAAACTTAATGTGTCAAGGTTATGCTCTCCGACACGTTATTCGAGGACACTAAAGTTGTAAAAATATGACACTGTACATAAAAAAATCAGCTTAAAAAAATTAAGGATTTAATACCGTCGCAATTGCACTTAGATTCAAGTGATCACTGATACAAGACTGACACTGTACCACTAGAATTTGTCGGTCACAGGTTCCAACGTTGTAAAGAAAATCTATTTTTTCTTAAATTTAGTCGCTTATTAGTCCTTTAGTCGCTAGTGGCTTAGAGTTTGATAATCAATTGTTCAAAATTCATAAGCATTTCCAAGTGGCCGTCACATATAATTTTTCGAAAACGATAGGTAACTCTTTATTATACAATGACAGCCTGTGTGTTTTGTAAATAGTTTGCAAAACTAATTATAAGAAAAAAAAGTTACCTGACCTCAATTATCAATTTTAATTCATCTTCCGACATAAAAACACCAGAATACTTTTCAATAATACAGGTTCCACTGTAAAATGTCGTATCCTGTCTTATTAAAAAGTTTTCAACTAGGAATTCTTCATTTAAATAAAACTACTGAGAGTCTGGGTTCAGGGTGGGGCAAAAGCCCCAACCTAGGTACGCCCTTGAACGTTACCGAATTGAACACAACTCCTTACATTTAAACAAATCAAATAAAGTAACCTAACTACCTTTTTGCAAAAAGTGAAGCTTCTCGCCTAATTTTTCATCTTTAACAACTGCTGCGCCCATCACGATATCGGAGTGACCGTTCATGTATTTTGACATAGAGTACATGGCAATATCAGCTCCGAAGTCAAGAGGTCTTTGTAGGTATGGTGTAAGGAAGGTATTGTCAACGACCAGTAAAATGTCACCCAGGCCTTTGATCACTTTTCTTATTTCAGCAATATCAATAACTCTCAGTAAGGGATTTGTTGGTGTTTCGATCCATACCATCTAGAAAAGAAATAATAGATGTTTAAATTAATCTGACTCAAGCATATTACTTATAATTTAATCTTCATCGTGCCGTAACTCAGATCTTTGGTGTAATATATAGCGTCTGGCGTCTTTTATACGTACCATTTTTTTTTCTTTTTTTTATGGAATTGATAGCAAATGAGCAGACGTATCACCGATGATGGTAAGCGATTACCGCCGTCCATGGACACCAGCAATACCAGAGTCACAAGTGCGTTGCCGGTCTTTGAAGGATGGGGAAGGGATTGAGGATATATGGGCCTCCGGTATCCTTACTCACTCAGTGAAACACAGCGCAAGCGCTGTATTACAGCGGTTTTCTGTGAGGCCATGGTATCACTCCGGTCAAGCCGACCCATTCATGCCGAAGCGCGGCTCTCCTAATCCCAATATTACTATTAATGGTGAGTAATTGTAATTACTAAATTAATGCTAATAGTAATAACCATTGTAACACCTATGATTATTTATAAATTTTAGCGATTTGATAATAAAGCAGAAGCATATCAAAGACCGCCATAGTGTGGGTCACCATTCTGCATTGTTGCATTATCTGTCTGTCTGTGAGTATGGTGACCACCACTTTTGGATTCAGCTCATGCTTTCCGTCAGGCAGAGTAGTCATTTTGACAGGCTCATACGTAAGTTAAATCGGAATATTTTATTTTGAAGTCTAGTAAATAAAATTTGACACATTTAAAAAAAATGAAGCTGCTACTTAATCTTTTTGAAATTTCTACCTGTTCGACGTGATAGCTATATGTAGGCCCTTGCATTTAGCTATAGATACTTAAATTTTAACAATGGCGTATGAAAGAAAAAAATATAAAGTTTCCAAATTACTAACCTTCGTATTCTTTTGAATGGCCTTAGCTAAAGTTTCAGAGCACGAACAGTCGACAAACGAAACTTCAACGCCTAGTCTCCCTATGATTTCCCTGAAATTTACCTACTGTTAAATTTTCATAAATTGGTATATATTATAAATCATAAACTTTTCTTATCAATTTATTAAATATCTTTTTCAAAAGTTATCATTGTCGGTAAGTATTTTGCCTTACCTGAAAAGTCGACTTGTGCCTCCATACAAATCGTCATGGGAGACTATATGATCCTCTCTGCTAAGCAGAGAAGCAATCGTGGTGGTAGCTGCAAGACCTGAGGCAAACGTTATAGCATCAACTCCATCTTCTAGTTTTGCAAGACAATCTTCCAAAGCGGTTCTTGTCGGGTTTCCAGACCTGCCGTAAACGTAGCCCTGAAAAACAAATCGCTTCAAGTCTTAACGACTTGTAATATTCTTCTTCTACAATTCGTCTAAAGATTTGCTAAAATAATTGATGTATTAGCCATTTTATTACTCCTTGATTTCTTTGGATTCTATTTATATCAGGCAAACTAAACTATATCGTAATTATTTGATTCCTTTCTGCTATAAATATCAAGTCTAACAAGTATGTAGTCATTTTCCAAGTATATAGAAATTGTCTGCAAGTTTTAAGTTATGTGATAAGGATCATGGACATTAGAGAGTTAGTAATAAAGGATCGTCACAAATTAATACATACAGTATGATTATGTACTGTTCTTTTATATACAGCAGATGTCACAATTGGCGGTACGACGGCTCCGGACCATTTTTCAGGATCTTTTCCAGCATGGACTGCGGCAGTGGCAAATCCTCTTTTCGGTTTGAGAAATCCTTGATCCGCCATCTAATAATAGAAGTAGGTATAGGCACCTAATTTCTGTTCAAGAGATTCACTTTCATTGTGATCATAAATCAGCAACTCGACTTACAGATCCAAGTTTGTAATGTATTATTGGATTTATTTTCAGTAACTTTTCCTTTTTTCATACTAATTTTACCCATGTATTTTAATAAATTAACACAATGTATTGATTTTTAACCGTGGGAGAGCCACGCTTCGGCATGCATGGGCCGGCTCGACCGGAGTGATACCAAGGCCTCACAGAAAACCGGTGTGAAACAGCGCCTGCGCTGTATTTCACCGAGTGAATGAGGATACCGGAGGCCCATATTCCAACCCTTCCCCTCATCCTCCTCCCCCTCTCCATCCCACAAGGCCGGCAACGCACTTGTAATACCTGGTGTTAAGGGTGTCCATGGGCAGCGGTAATCGCTTACCATCAGGCGATACGTCTGATCTTTTGCCACCTATTCCAAAAAAAATAAAAGAAAATTGATCCTGTAGTGGCACAAAGCCCGCCGGGTCATATATTCATGATTATCATGTCTTTAATCTTTATAAATAGTCGGTGCAATGGGATTTTTTTTCTTTTCGTCTATCGCTCCTAAATATCGTTTAGTTACTATAAATTCTTGATTTCGTTATTAGTAGTTAGAAGTTATTGGCACTTGGCCGTCGCACGTGTCTCTCGAAATCGCGAAATTGTGCGTCGGAAAATGTCTAATTTTAGTTTACGTTCGCGTCATTGTGGTGCTATATGCTTATCTAACTACTTTTGTGAAAATAATACTTTTCATTGATAGTTTGTTTATTAATAAGTACTAGAAAGTAATTTCATTTAAATATTTTGGTAGGTACTGAAATTAGAAAAAAAAAATCATTATTTCCTGTTAAAACAATGCGATTTGCCCGTAACTTGCTGCACATACAAGCATCAATAAAATCTTTTTTGTTCAGAATAATTGAACAAACTGCAACTCTAATTTAATAAGATAAGAATTAGAATTAGAATTAGAAGGAAGGGTATTTTAGACGAGTTTGTCTTTATTGTAAAATATATGCGTGATGTCTATCCTTCTTAGGCATACTAGCAAAACACACATTAAAAAAAGAAAAACGATTAGATAGTTTCTATAAAATATTTATGTAGGTACCTATTTAAATATAGCATTGCTATAGTTTGATCAAATTAAAAAAATGAATGAAAATGAACATTCACCTAAAAAAAATTTGTCGAGGAAATGACACTCATTTAGCGTAGGAAGAATTAACCGAGAAGACATTCAACTTAGGTTTTTTTCATCAAAAGTTCAAAACACATTCATATCAAATCATATAAATTTGTTATTGCTTAAACAAAAGTCACACTAACAGCTAAATTTTAAGAAATTTTTTTTTTTTTAGATGCGCAGAAAGTCTTTTCTAGGTCCCTTTGGTTGATAGACGAAAGCTGGGATTGTAGTAGCACCGTTCCGAGCAATCGATTGGAGCTTCAGTCGACAACACTTCGATTTCTTGTTTTCATGTGTTGGACTATGTGCACTATACGTGAATTAACCCCCACTCACAGATTTTCCCCGGTAATCTAGGGTAATCTGTGCCCCCGCTGCACAGAAATCTGGCCAAGTTACGTTCCGGTGCATATATATACCTTCCATTAATTTCTATTTTAAGATTTTATTATTTTTCATGGCAAAGAAAGCGTGATTTACATAAGCAAGATTCCTACAATTGATGGCTAAGACCGTTTTCTTAATAATGTTCCTATCTAAGCAATAAGGACATTAGAACTAAATATTGCGAGTTGTTGTCGTTAGGTCAAAAAATCTGAAACTATGAACAAAAGACAGAGTACGCGGTGACAAAAAATTTAAAATACGTACAATGGAATTGAGAACCTCTTTTTTCAAACGTAGCAGTAGGTACACTACCAATATCTCACCCGATTTGATTATGTGCCTGAATACACTAAAAACACTGCTTCTCTGTGTGACAAAACAGTATAAACAAAATCTAGTGGTACAACTCTGTAAATGCTGCTGTAAAAAGCTGATACCGATACACGGTATCAGCTTTTTGCGTCGATAAAATTATGTAAGTATAGTTCATTCGCTCAAATACAGTCATATTGATCGCGCCTCCGGCACCATCCCACATTCAAAACAAAATCAAAGGGCCCGTATACCTACAAACAAGTAGTATTTGTCAGTTTTCGCCATTGTATGAATTAATATATTTGTATGTCAGAACAAAAACCACAAATGCGTGCGGGAACCGACACTATCCAAACGAATGGACTGTACTTAAGTGCTTTAGATTAGATTAAAAATTACTTCTAAAATATTATTACTTTCTCGAATTGTTTAAAACGAGTAAAGCTTATTCCAAATTGGTACTTCAAAAATTACTTATTTTGAATAATATATATTACAGTATTTTTATAATAGTTTGTGTTTTTAAGGTATTAAAGAGGTTAATTTATTTACGTACGTTGAGTTTTAAAAGTATAACTTAATTCTAAATTCCAATTTATACTTATAGAACTTTTCCTTTCGCCATACTTCCGAGTTTATATCGATTAAATCTTAAACAGACAAACCAACAGACGCTGCGGACGGAATTTGTGTTATAAAAGTCATAATAATAATATGTGTAGGTACATATCTAGTGAAGATAGCAACTGGCTACAATCGATCGGTAATAACAAAGATAAGATAGTAGTGGCTATTATTATACTTCATCCTATTAATATATCAAATGGATAGGAACGGATTATATGTATGTACTTACATGTATCTCACTTTTACATAATCTTTTGAAAATCCCGGACTCAATAACATTTTGGAATTTGCGCTGCACTGAGTGTTTTTTTTAGATAATAGGAAATATGCATAAATTTTTTATTTGTCTTAAATACTTTTTTTTCTAGATTCTTTATTGTCATTGTAATATACTTACTTAGAAGGTATTTTTTTATTTATTGATTGTTTAAACCCAGGTAATATTGAATAAAAGTGAAGTCGAAACGAAATGTGACGTCGATAGTCACTTCATCGAAAATATCGGAGTCGAAATTCAAACTGTGTTAGTAGGGTTTGTGAGCAAAATTACCTTCCTCCATGATTTTTAAGGCAACTAAAACTATAAATAAATTTAAAGTAACTAAAACACTGAATAGTAAACAAACACGAAATGACAATGACGTCATCAAAAAACAAAAGCGCGCGCAAAATGGCGGCCTTTGAATAGCTCTAATTTAGTCAGTGTTTCAAATTTCACTTTGAAAATTAGTTTACTATTTTCAAGCCTATTTATATTTTTTCCATGTTATAGATACGTAAATGATCAGATTAAGAAATAAATAAAAAATCATATTCCCTATTACTAACTTCAATACACATAGTACAAAAGTGTTCGCTAAATGATCTCGTTGTAAGGAACGATAGATAAGTAATGTCTTATACTTATTACAAAACCCACTACGTAGAATAATTACTATCTCTCTAACCAATCGTTCATGACGAGTCTTACCGTATCAAAATTTCGGCGACGACACGGCAACGGTCAGAACAATTCTAAAAGAGTTCTAAAATGTTTTTCTAGTTCTTAAAAAATATTTACTCATACTTTTAAGATAATGCTTTAATTAGGTTTACCTGTAGCTTTCTTTCTTCGTTTTTAACCGATTTTTATAGGTTTTAATGCTGCCATCTCTAAAATTTGGAATCCAGAACAAAAAATGCAATTTCCACGGCCTTAGAACTACAAAACCAGGGCACGCCTAGTTTTTTTAAAATAAAGTCAGTATAAAAAATTGATGAAATAGCCCTAAATTATTTATTTTCAAAATATTTTTTTATTCAATATAATGCGACAAAATGATTCTTAATTCAGTTTTTGAAAACTTTTTTAAAAATGCAGTACTTCTAATAATGTCAATCTTATATTAATATTATTTTGTTGACGATATTCTAGAATTTGGTGTGACCTGATTGTAATTGTTCCTAACCTCCTTAAATGAAGATAAAAGAACTTTAAGATACAACTCATAGGGTAATTTTCACCATTCCGGAAAATCTCAGCTTCCGGGTTTAACGCACCTAACTTTCAAACTTTAAACATCTACAAATGCACCACGGACTCTCTCTATAAGTTAGGACAAATCCTGGAAATTCCGGGCGAATGGCAGCCTTAACTGCTGGTGATGGGTGATCTGATGTTAAGTAACGATGGACACTTGGAACTCGATGGTCACAAATACTTTACCAGGTTTGAAGTGGTTTTCCACTCACTTCACTCACTTTCTCCAAAAATCAAGAAAAATACCGGTTTTTGTGAGGCAAATAGCAATATGTATCGGATGATTATATTGCTATTCGCTTATTAATATTATTCTTACAACAAAAATATAATAATACTTTCTTATTTAAAAACATGAATCAAAAATAGTTTTTAGTGGTTCAGTGGGTGGACATTGGCCTTTCCTTAGAAAAGAGGTTTGGGAATAGGGAGTTGAGGATTTCATTTTCATTAGGAACATAAAGCAGATAGCATTTAAAATAGTCATATATACTAGCGGAGATGGAATATGTATCGAATGCAGTTATTAAGAAGACAGCCTAGGTTAGGTCCCCATACACATCACACATCACGATTGTCAATTAAAATAATATGGGTATATATATGCCGTAATATTATGCGCTAATCTAAATGCTTGAATCTATCATTGACACTATATCCCTCTAAATGTTGTAGTATGTATCTGAAGAAATATGGAAGAACCACGCTTCAGCATGCATGGCCCGGCTCGACCAGAGTGATACCACGGCCTCACAGAAAACCCGTGTGAAACAGCGCTTGCGCTGTGTTTCACCGAGTGAGTGAGGATACCGGAGGCCCATAATCCAACCCTTCCCCTCATCCCCCTCCCCATCCCCCAAGGCCGGCAACGCACTTGTGTCGCCTCTGGTGTTACGGGTGTCCATGGGCGGCGGTAATCGTTTACCATCAGGCGATACGTCTGCTCGTTTATCCACCTATTCCATAAAAAAAAATGTAAAATATGTACATCACACTTTACAAGTTGGTAATAGCTGTGTTCCTGTACTTGTGCGGTTAATCATTTGAATAGGTAACCGTAAGAACGTAAGCGCATAGACAATAAATAATAAGAATTATAAATAGTATCTGTAATAGTATAAGTGTGTTGAAATATAGCTACCCACGCTATACATCGATATGATGATCGATACTGTGATAGATGATTATAGGTACCTATCGATACACGTATTCTTAATATAGCTTGTCTTATAGTCGTAGAAATGGCAATCTTCTATTTCTTCAGCGGAGAAGGCCTTAGTAACATTTTTATTAACAGTCCTCGGACTATTAACAAAAAAATAGAGATTGAAAACTCACCGTTGCGGTAATATTGGTATGATTCCGCCAAATAATTCACCAATAAATATATGAATTATAGACAAGTTACTCTTGAATTCACTAAGAATAGAACAGTATTGCTGTAGTTTATAGTAAATATAATTTCTCGTTTGCAAATTTACCTAAAGATTTCGCAAACAATATAATCACTGACTAAAAATATACCTGTTTACTGTTTATATCACTGACGGAGCAGCGTCTTACGAACGAACGTAGTGAACAAACTTATATTACTTTTAGTTTTTTGTATTTGCTATTTTACTCATTATTACGAGGCGGTCGTATTTCAAAGTTTGTTTTATAGTATACTGAACTGTTTAAATTTGGAGATATCTAGAGTTATCGATACTAATAAAATATAAAACTGAGGAGTTTTTTTACTAGCTTGAACATCCTTATCTCGGGCACTACTGAACCGATTTGAAAAATAATTTCAGTGTTAGATAACCCATTCATCAAGGAAGGCTATATATTATTACCCTAAGATCAATTGGAGCGGAACACCAATGAAGAATATTACAAAAACAGAGGAAAATTTACGCTTCGGGCAATAGGAGATGTAAACGAGGTGGTGTGTGTTAGATAGTAAGTCTATATATATAAAATCGTTTTTAAAAAATGCAACCTAGTAGTTTTATTCAAAGAAGTAATTTTAGGCCTAGAGACATTGTTTGGGCCCGTTCTGGTACGTTAACCGAATTTAATACGATTGAAGCTTTATACAAGTCCAGCACCTCAGTTCGCCCAACCGTACACGTAGCTGTTTTTTTTTATTTGCCCCCGCCCTGCTCTACGGCGTTGCTGACTGCTATGTGTCGTTGGTACGCACACGAGCAGTATTTTAAAGAGAGCGGCAAATTCAAATATCGTGATGTAAACATCGTACTTATAAGTTGGATGTCTAACATCCGTATTTTTTATCACGCCATTCTATTGACATCTATATTGATCAATATACAAAAATAAATGCAAACTATTTAATTTTCGTAGCAGGGATAAAACTAGTTATGAAGGATTGGCTAGAAAATAAACATGCGACCTTCATACCTACTGACGCCCTTACAGAAAATATCCTTCGGAGATCACATGATGGCCAGATCATATCTTCATGGACTCGCTTAGATTCATCGTCATCAGATTCTCTGAATCAACACTATCTCTCCTCTTCTCTCGTTCTGGTGGTAGGATAAGCTGCTTCACGAGACTGGATCCATCAGAGTGCGACTAGGAAAGACTAGGACTGTCTCGGTCCGTCAGGCCAAGGATCGGGCCACGCTCTGCACACAGTACAGGTAAACAAAAAGTGTAAGCCTGGCCGTTAAGCCACTTATACCCTCAGCTACAGGTACCCAGTAGTTTTAATCGGCCACAATATAACCACCTGATAGTACGGCGGGAAGCATCTAAGGATATTTCCACACGGAAAAGGGGCAGTTTAATTGTGACGAAAGGGAACATTATCTATATTCTTTGCAACGATACCAGCCAAGGAGTCCATCTCCCTGAACTATTTTCTGAAGGAAGTTGATTGGAGATTCTCCAAAAGAGGCGATTAACGCATGCAGCTTTTGTCGATACATGCGATTAGGCCCATAGGAGTGGCTATCCCACAATTTAATCCCCCCTCCCAATGTACGGTTTTAGCCGTACACCCCGGTGGGTCGATGGTTCGAAGGGGTTTCCACTCGTAAAAAAGGGTACTGAATTGCAGGGGATAATAGGAGCGACAAAAATTTATTAGCTTACTGGCACCAAATATGTAAATCCGCCAATGGTCATTTGATATAAACCAGGGCGTATTTGCATACGCACTTTAGATTGGAATGTTTGCAGGATTTCGATATTTGAATTTGTTGCGATACCCCACAGTTGCAAACTGCAGTTTAAAAGTTTGAACATATTATCTTTTACAACATTAGTTTATTATTTTTATTCATAACTAAAGTTATCCACGGGAATACCGTATTCACATTCTGAATTAAGAAATATCATATCTCGAATATCCCTGTCACATTTTTGGCCTCATTATAAAACAGGTATTAGTTAATTGGCATAAATTTAGTTTAAGTAGCTGATAAGATATCTTAACTGAAAGGTCGGTGAGGTCTATCTGCAGTTCAAGGTGATTAGTAATAAGTAACTATGAGCGATATTAGTTATGTAATATGAATATATGTATGTGTATAAATTATTTAGATGTTAGGTGCCCCTTAAAACTTTGATTCCGACGTCGTCAAACAACATTTCTTTTTATTTCCCTAAAAACATACCTACTGAGAGAAATCTTCAACTTAAAGACAAATTAGTATAACCAATATAGATACACAAACAGGTATCAGTGATACAATAGTCATATAGGAAACGATCGAGCAGGAAAATATATACTAACATTTTAAATAGTTTTGTGGTTTTTCTGACTAATACCTAGTTGTTATTATGTGACTATTTCTATAAAGAAATATTCGTGGAACCGTCAAATGAACAGTTGCAAACTTAGTTTGTTCTAATTTTCATACGAAAAAAGCACAACGATTTGTTTAAGTCTCCTATTTTCGAGTTCTTTAAAAAACACTACACATTCACACACGACAGCTCAAACTCAAACTGAACCTGATAAACACCCACTACACCCATACACAGAACAAATAATACAATGAAGTGAAACATATCCAGCTCTTAAAGACACATTCATTCAAATTATATCTAATAAGTCTTGATGAATACATCGATTGGTTCTTTCAATCAATCAAGAGTCCAATCATGTTTCTGGAACGTGTCCTCTCTAAATTGGAACAAAATTATTTTCATAGTGACGTTTCAAATCATTTTAGGTAGCTATATCTATAAGTTCACCAAAACTATCATTGGGTAAATTTCGTGCTTTTCCTTCAGAATGGAATTCGCAGTTGGTATTTCTGAAATACCATATTATTTATAATAAGCACGATATTTTTAAGATTGAAAACTGATCATAATGCAGCAGTAAAAAGAGCGAAGAAACCTAATGCGTAGGTACAAGTTTGGTAAAATCATACATAAAATAGTTTCTATAATTAATATTAAAAAAAATACCGACGGCTTTAATCCGCTTCCATAATAATCATAAATTGTAATAAACTAGGTGTTGTTTTATCTTTAATATTAAAGTGTAAATATAACCAATTCAATTGATAACTAAAGGACGAACCTAGGAGGGGGGATAAGGGGGATATATTCCCCTCCACGAAATTTTTATGTTCAATATAAAATGGACCGTCACGATTGTTGGCGACGACGAGAATTTTTACCACGATTCCTGTAACAACTGCAACATGCGTTCGTTCGTTTTCAACTCTAAGAAGAGTGGAATCTTACTTAGGTAAATACCACAGGATACCGAATTATTACTCTGAACCCAAAAGAAATCCTTAACAAACTAGCGCGCAATAAATCAATACGGATTTTTTATTTTTATTTGTAAGAGTACTAAAATGCACCTTTTTTTCTTACCTCCCCCTATCTAAAACGCATAAATAATTTAAATAAATATATTTCACCACATTCATTTACTTAATTTTTTTTATGTATTTTTATGGTTTACAAAAGGTGGTATAAAGACCCTCTCCCCCCAAAATAAACTCCTAGGTTCGCCACTGATGATGAAATAAATAAAACAAGAAGAAGGAAGAGATGGTCAATGAATTTATTCTACTCCTATAATAATTCATAAAACAATCTTAGAAAACAAACAAGCCATAACCAACTTTCACATTTTTATATAAAGACGATTATTTATATCCGTACTTATAGTTCAAGAAATACCTAGTTAAAACTTTCAAATCATTATTATTCACTGCATTGAATCATCCCTCTTAACTGGAACTACATACATCATGATAAGTTGTAATTAACTATTATTTATCGATTCTTAACTTTTACCGATAAAGGTGACAAACTTGACCAACCAGGAAAATCCTTCCAAATTAAAAACGAATTTTATTAATCCGTTATTTAAAATCACAGAGTTTATTTGTATGAAGTATAAAAAACAGCCGCATTGAACATTTCCTCCTTTTATTATTATAACATTTATATATTAAAACATTCGACACGAATGGGCCTGCTCGACCGCTGTGATACCTCGCCTTCACAGACAACCAGTGTGGAACAGCGCTTGCGCTGTGTTTTTACGAGTGAGTGAGGATACCGGAGGCCCATATCCCAACCGCTTCCCTCAAAGGCCGGCAAAGCACTTGTGACGCCGCTGTTGTACCGAGTGTCAATGGCCGGCGGTAACCACTTACCATCAGGCGCTCCATTGCCCCTACTCCATATCAATACTCCAAAAAAACAAAGTTGTTTTACGTAATCTCATGGTTGGTTGGCATAGCAATGCGGTTAGTGACCCATGAAAATATAGTAATAAATGGTGAAGTATATGCTTTGCTTGGGGTATACATTATGTTATTGTGGAATTAAATAACCTTAAGCAATCACCTCGCTGCTTTCTATAGCGTTGAGTGTTGTGGGTTCAAACCCCTCATGGGATAACATTTTGTGTCATCCACAATTTGTTGTTCTGATTCTGGATGTTCATTATGTCCGTTTTATGTATGTTTTTCCTCCACGACACAAGAAGATTCCTAGTTCAGAAGTTGTATAAGTTTATCAAATATACCAACCAACGTACGTTTCGACAGATCAAAGAAAAGTTTTAGGTAGACATCAGCTGCTCTAATTCCAAAGACAAACCTTAGAATCCACTACCATCCAGAAGTATCACACTATCATCCAGACTTACCTAAAATATTCTATCAATCGACCATTCCTTGACTACGCAGTTCGACATAGACAAAAAACTAACCTTTTGACACGTATTGTATGAGTCCTACGGACTCCTAATATACTGTCTACAGTGAAAAAATCTTATTTGACTTGTTATCGTGAACGTTACATATTTATATTATCAGGAACACCGTGTGCATTTTCATTTACTACTTCCTTAAATGTTATGATGACATCGTTCTATTCTCGGATATGTATGATATAATAATATTAAGACGTGTATAGAAACCACCATATCTAATATACCTACAATGATAAACTATCACAGTGTTATCTATGGAAATGTACGATAACAAACAACCTTATTATCAACGTTATTAAAGATATATTATTACCTAAGTACATCCCGAGATAAAGTACATCATGAGATGTTTATTCTTATTAATTTGTCTTATCACATAAAATCTTTTTATAAAATCATCTTTACTCTCGATTTTCCGAATCTGTGGGAGTGATTTCGTTGCAGGAACGGAAGGGTGTAACAAGCTGCGGAATCACGCACTACATGCATAGATCCCTGTGGTGACGGACTAAGGAAACTGAGTGTCACCACCCCTATGCATTCCGTGGTAGCGTGAGTGACAAGCAGCAGAAAGGCTAAACTTGAAATACACCACCGGTCTGAGTACAATACTTCAAAACCTTCTTGTTAAGGCGAGGCCTATATCCAACAGAGAAATGTTAAGGGCTGTTGATGTGATGATTTGCCATTGAACGAGATGTGTGCTGAATGTTAGATGTTAAAAATTTAATTATGCATTTACTGATTTTTACTGGTTTTCATTGTATAAATAAGATTTTTTCCTTATTCCCACGCTTCGGCATGCATGGGCCGGTTCTGCCGGAGTTATACCACGGCCTCACAGAAAAGCGATGTGAAACAGCGCCTTCACTGTGTTTCACCCAGTGAGTGAGGATACCGGAGGCCCATAATCCAACCCTTCCCCTCAACCCCCCAAGCCACCAACGCACTTGTGATGCCTCTGGTGTTGCGGGTGTTCATGGGCGGCGATGATCGCTTACCATCAGGCGATACGTCTGCTCGTTTACACATTATTCCATAAAAAAAATATATAGAATCCCGTAGATAAAGTTATTCGGAACTATCAGATTATCCGAAATAATTTGATAACTATTTGTATCCATGAAATTGGTCTTTGGTGTTGATAATATTTGTACAACTTTCGTTGACATCTAACACAAATATAAAACAAGTAATGAATTAGTTAAAAAAACCTAACTGCGTATAATTTTATTTTGTTTCTTTTTTTAATTTTTATATACCCAGTATCACTCACGGAAAAGACGATTCTATTGACACCATTCACATAAAAATACGATAAGCTGCTTGGCTATAGGGCGTGCCAAGGAAATATACATACATACACTCGAATACATAACCCACCTTTCGCAGTCGGGTAATAAAACGGGTAAAATAAATGTCTTAGTAGATATTGTAATATTTTTTATTTTATAGAAAAAAGAAAAATTACAATTAATAATCATCAGGTATATTAAAATAAAATGGGTACGTCTTGGTACTATTTCAATGTTTTGGAATCTGATACGGTGAATGACTTAAGTATAAAGGTAAAAATAGGAAGAACAGTTACACAATAGGTAGATACCTCAAAAGTATTTTTAAACTACTCACGTGAGGTAGAGCAAAACATTACATGAAAGTTTAAAATACTTTAACAACAATAGTTCGAAAGATACAGATAAACATAATAATAGTGTTTACAAACATACAAATTTGATCTTTTTATTGATATGTTAAGTGTAGGTGTCAACATACGCATAATACCTATAGTGTAAATGTAAAATTAGATTCCGAAATGTCAAGAAGCTTTACAAAGTTGATAAATAATTCAAATGTTTGGTTTGTGATTTATCGTAATTTTGTTACTTACGATTATTTTATAAATAAATAAATATTATGAGATACATCTTTATCACTACCAAATACATATGACAATAAGTTTTTTTTTTATTTCGTAACATTGTAAAATCTTGTATATAAGTAAATATCTATATAATTTACAGCACAGTCAGTATGAGATTTTACGGTTTGTAGGTTAACTAGTTGCTCGCGTTTAGTCAATTTTCTGCTTTTGTTACGTTAGATTGAATAAGAAAGAAAAATAGTTTTTATAATATAATATTTGTTCCGACATTTCTAATAACGTAAAGAAATATTTTATTAATTTCAATATACGATCAACATAAATAACGGTCCAGCCGTTATCGAGTCAAAAATAGCGTAAAAGGTGAATATGTAACTCTTCTCTCATTATTTTAGTTAGACAGCGTCTTAGTTAGTGGATGCTATAACTAAAATATAGTATGAAAAAGTCGACATAACTGATCGTAAAGGGTAAACTATAAAAACTCACACTACGGGTACACACTATAACAAAGTCACAGCACTCACAGCTCAACAATTACTTAAATTATGAATATTCAAGATAAATTATTATAACTTGTATCAAGTCAGAATATATAAAAATGGCCACAATAATTCTTAAGCCATATAGTATATAAAAAAATATCAACATTCCACTTTGACAAGTCGTATTTTACCATATACGTTGACATTCAATGTCGAAATATATAAAATATAGAATAATGTTTAGATTTTAAAGCTAAGTCAATTTAGGAGTAGACACATCTTTAACAATAAAGGAACATTATTATTTATTCTTTACAAACAAGACGAGATTTTCCACCAATAAAATAAAACATATAAAGGTATACCTTAACAGGTAATAAGTTTAAAATGATTTAAAGCTAACTGTTACTTAAAAAGTTTGTTTAAAAGCTTGTTCTAAATCTTTAACTAGGTCTTCTGTGTCTTCCAATCCAACTGACAATCTTATAAGTGAGTCGGTGATGCCTAGTTGTTGTCGCTGTACATCTGGCACAGACGCATGCGTCATCAGAGATCTGCAATAAATCATATTGATTAGACTTACATCATCATCATCATCATCATCATCGATAGTAACAGGCCATTGCTGGACATTCGACTTCAATCCTTCCTTCCTCAATTCGACTGTTTTTTTTTATGTGTGTTACCTCAGGAGTTTCGACCGGGTGAACCGAGTTTGATGATTCTTTTTTATTTGAAAGCTGGTGCTTCCCGTGTGGTTCCATTTCAATTTGGTAGAGTTATTGAAGTCAATTGCTTTTGTTAAGATTTCGTTGCATCTCATCTCATTTACTACATATAAAATTTGTCAAAAAAAAAAAACAAATTGACCCTGGATTTTAATGAAAGTATTGAATTGATCATATTGAAAAAAAATAGACGTATCTTCAGTTTTCACTTGAGTTACAATTCCTATTATTCCTGTTTTTCATAATCTTAATTTAAGAAGGGTATGATACCATGACCTCACTCCCCATCCCCCAAAGGCCGGCAATGCGCTTGTAACGCCTCTGGTGTTACGGGTGTTTATGGGCGGTGATAATCGCTTATCATTAGGCGATACGTTTCCTCGTTGGCCCATATTCCATCAAAAAAATACTAATAGTAATTTTGTTAAATACTAGTGAATAAAAACAGCAAAAAACTCACGGTAATTCCGCTAAACTTTCATATCCACCTAAACTTTCCGCCAAAATGAAAATTTTTAGAGACTTTAAAAATTTCCTAGATTCCTCTAATCCACCTTTATGTACGAAGCTGAATACACCGGAGTGACCAGACATCTGCTTTTTAGCAATTTCATGTTGCGGGTGATCCTCTAAACCTAAAAATTTGTTATGTTATAAAAACCTTTGTTGTAAAATAATAATTAAGTAATACATTTATATCTTTTAAATAGATAGAGCATAGATGGCGTGTGTGTATGTTGTTGTTTGATCCACAAATCGTTGGTTGCGTCAATGTTTTCCAGACGTTTTTTTTTAAATGTATGTTTGATGCAAAATCATCACAATAGCCCGCCATGGTGTGAGTTCAAAATTCTGCATTGCTACATTATTTGCATTCGCAATTCGTGCAGTCGTTTCTTTCTTGAGTTCGAGACCGGAGGCCTAATGATGCAGAAGCATCTCAGCAATAGGCCGCTATGGTGTGGGTCTTCATCATTGCTGCATTCTTAATGAGTATAGTGACCACTACTCTTGGATTCTGCTCTTGCTTTCCATCAGGCATAGTAGAATCGCTTTGACTCACAGACTCACACAAGCAGACTCACATATGTATAAAAAAAATGTTTTAACTTACCTGGGTGCATTACTTGGGTGACTTGTGGATGTTGCTGTAACCATTTGGCGATAATTAAGGATGATTTTTTGTGTTGCTCCATTCGTAAAGCCAATGTTTTTAAGCTTCTGTTTACTAAGTAACAATCCATTGGTGACGGGACCGCACCTAGAGCTGAAATATTAAAATTGTTATTAGGTTTCCTTTTTCAGTGACATTGCGGCCGAAGGCTTAACGCTTAAATTACCTGGCTTATCTATATTCCATACGAACATTATAAATTTGAAAGTAACTCTGTCCGTTTGTAACGCTTTTATGGCTTAACCGCTGATAATTTGGCAATAA
Organism: Hyphantria cunea; assembly: GCA_003709505.1. Taxonomy (NCBI): domain Eukaryota; kingdom Metazoa; phylum Arthropoda; class Insecta; order Lepidoptera; family Erebidae; genus Hyphantria; species Hyphantria cunea. The sequence goes on along the minus strand of PKRV01002605.1, from coordinate 1,259,189 downwards.
TTCAATGAAATTTGTCATAGAGATACTTTGATGCTTGAGGAAGGACATATTAAGAAATAATTAAAGAGTTCATTTGACTTTTATTTTGATCAACGGTTATTATTCATTATTTACTGAAATACTGGACAGTAGAAGACTAGTCTTCTACTGTCCAGTATTTCAGTAAATAATGAATAATAACCAGTCCAGTAAAAAATTTAAGTTTAACTGAATAATAATAGAATTTTAAAATGCGAAGGATTTCAAGAATACGTTTTAAAATGAATTACGTTTGAACTATTATGAAACGTAACGCTTTCATTTTAATAAAACATTACATTGATAAGAACAATGAACATGTTTTCTTTATTTGAACACAACAGACGTTTGTCATTTGTTTTTCAAGAAACAATTTGCTATGCAAGTGAGTGTATATTTTATTATCACTTTACCTGCAAACCAAAAAGAAACAACACAATATCATTGAAATGACACAATACGTGGTAATAAATCAACATACAATGTATCAATATTATCATTTAGCATCTTGACGGCATGACTTGCGGTTTTCTAATAGATTTTACCTAGTGACTCATAGTGTGACCGATTCGTAGTAACGGTTACAGCGCATAAATTCTTTGAGCTGTATATGCATTTTATTTTTATTAACATTACTGTGAAACTTACTGTTAAAAAATAATCAAGAGTGCATGTGAAAAATTCAAAATATTCATACACATAATTACCATCTATATAATAGTACTACTATTGATCGTGTTTGCGTGTATCGTCTGAAAAGTTCCGACCTAACGATTATACAAGACATTTTTTTTATTTTTATACATAGTTCTCCTTGAACTTAACACATTTCTCCCAGCAATGCAAATGCAAACTAATATAACTTCGAAAACAATACCGTACTTCCACATATCGTTCAGTTTACCCCCCAGTGGGTGATTACAAAATAATGGGTATCGTCTTTCAAGTTTGTACAGACTGGGGCTACCCACAGCGGTTAAAGTTCTGTGTTCATGAATTAGCCACTCATTCAATACTAGCAACTTTATACCTTAAATAGTTAATTAGTTGCAGTGTTAATATTAATATTTATTTATGTGAATATTGATGAGATTAAGAATACGGCGTAACCACACCTTTATTGATCCCATGGGGGTTCTAATAACCGGCTAAGAGAGCAAATTAAGTAAGACAACATCACTGCAAACTCTGTGAAAAGAAGGAAGACTTGGGACAAATCCTTTTTTTTTTTACGTGTGGAATCCTCCTCGGGCCTTCACCCCACCGGGGTTTGTGGCGGGGCGGTGTGTCGGAATCGAACCGACTAAAACCACTCGGTGTGCCACTCAGCGCCTGAGACGGGAGGAATCCGGGAACCGCTTTCTTACGCCATCCGGACATGGAACAAATCCTATACCAACCCCTGGATTTTCAACCGATATCAATTTGACAGTATTTTTCTGTTTGTTACCTCATAACTTTTGACATTTTTTCATTTGAAAACTGGTGCTTTCCGTGTGGTCCCATTTCCATTTCGTCTAGTTATTGAAATCGGTTTTATTTTGTTAAAATTTCATATTATTTCCAGTGGTTTGATGTAGCCCAGTTCCAGTCTGGCCAGCGTAATATAGTAGGCCAAAAAATGTTAACTAAGAAGAGGGCTATGTCCTGCATTAGAATACTAAAGGGTAGATGATAGTTGTTACTTACCGTTTTGAAGAAACCGTAGTCTCGTAGCCAAGTCATCATCGTTAAGTATCGCTGCACCCATAATTGTATCGGAATGTCCATTCATATACTTCGTTAACGAATACACAACAATATCAATACCAAAGTCTAGAGGTTTTTGTAAGTAAGGGGTGAGGAAAGTGTTATCCACAACTGTTACAATTCCTTTGTGGCTTTTTGCTACTTTAGCCACTGCAGCCAAATCGATGACTTTCAACATTGGATTTGTCGGTGTCTCTATCCAAATCATCTGCAATAGAATTACAATATTTTAGTTTTTTTAGGAATAAATCCTGTGTCGCGGGAGACTACAAACATACAGGCCACGGACAAAAAAAACAAATCCCGTGTAAGGTCTGAACCCACAACACTCAGCGCAGTAGAAAGCGGCGAGGCAACCGTTTAAAACACTAGGCCAACGGTGCAGTCATAATACATGAAAATAATAAATTGAATCATCGTACACATGGACGACCGATGCCAAATTAAACAGAGCCTGTTATAGCCAGACTGCTATTTATCAACATAATTTTTAAATTCATACATGTATTATTCATAAATAACACCTAGACGTAAAATAACTAACCTTCCTTTCACACTAAACTTTGTACCCGTTGGGAATTGAACCATGGCCAGAATCAGACTAGTCAAATAGTAACAGTAATAAGCTATTATCTAATATTATGACGTCAGTTTAGAATACATACATAAATAATAGTAGGAATAATAATATGAATTTACAAAGGACCATTTTAGGTGTGCTCGTAAAGTTTATGATGTTGCAAAAAGTTTTTTATCAATATTATACGACATAATAAATACTTATAATAAAATTTATACTAGAAATTCAAGTAATAATTCTATACTTTGAATTTAAAACATACGTGATAAGATTGGTGTAGTTAATACGTAGAAGCGTAATAATGTTATGAATTTTCGTCATATTATAAATGAATCCGTGCGCATACAATACACGATAATGTCAACCATTTAATAACATTCGCTATTATAGTAAGCAAAAAACATGGTACGTCTATCTGTACATTCTAAGGCCGATAAATTGTTCAGTAATTAAGGTTAATTAAAAATTAGGATCTGTTCTAGTACCATATTGATGAACAAATATCATCTCATAATAGTTCATTGTTCATTGCACGACAGAGTTTGAATAGCAAAAAATAAACTGAAATAGTTCAAAGTAGCAAATAGTACTATTTTAATCAATTCCTTCTTTCATCCAATCTATTCATCTAAATAGGTAAAATATACGTTTGCCAAAAAACTCGCTCATACGATTTTTCGTTATTTGTACATTTGGCTCATTTATATTAAATAATTAATAATAGCAAAGGTTTTATTCTTGTAAATTAATCTTTGCAAAACGGTCAATTATTCTTTCTTTAATAAGGAGAGCACTACATCTAACTAGTCGTTTTTATTCTATTTAAAAACAAATATATGCACTATGAAGCTTTTAGAGTTACTGGCAGTTTAAAAAAAAACAATTTAATAGAGTCGCCATCTGTTTTGAAAATTATTGCGTTATCGTTTTAGTTATTGCGATATTGAGCGTAATAGATGTTGGTATGTTCACCGGTACCTAATAATCAAATATTGAGTGTGTATTGTAACGAAAAAAATATTGACATCACACGTCCAATATTAAATACATTATAAAAAGGTTTCAATATCGGAGCAATTAACTTTATCAGGTATCTGCCTATCCATTACTAATAACTAATAGGATTATGTTTGAGTAGAAATATAAATATCCTAGACTTTTAATATATTCGTCAATAAAATGGAAAACGATAGTATTACGTTTAAAAAATATAAAATAAAAAAATACTACAAACCTTTGTGTTGGGTCGAATTTCTTTTTCTACGTTTTTAATGTCTGTGAAGTCCGTAAATGAAACCTCAAACCCCATCCTTACCAGAACTTTGCTGAAAGATTAATATTAAATTAATATTTGGTTGCAAATCCATGAAATTTATACATTATACTCGTAAGTTTAGCTATGTGTTTGACCTACTAAAATGGAAAGTAGTCTGTAGTTTCTCGGTTTTCGTTTTCTTAAATAAAATATATCGGGATATTATATATATGTTTCAATTGCTTTATTTAGAGCTATTTGGATTGAGAGAAAGATGAGTAAAACTCGTGAAAATTTAAGAACTTTTACACTTTTAAAACAAAACAAATAACCTCCCATTATTATTCAATTGTGACTTCCATAAAATGATAAAAGTTCCATCACAACTCGTTTAGCGTTAAGACGATAATTGAGAAACAAATATAGTTTGTACGCAGGATTCACAAATTCTTGAAATAGTAATCGATTAACATTGGGTAACCGAGGGCGAAAGGTTATCTGACAAAAACCGGTAAATATGAACTGATAACAAATTCGTAGTTTTTAATTATTTTGCTCTGATATTAGCAATGTTTACTTACATGTCACTTTTTGCGCATAACAAAAGATTTCAGTCATAATCAGTATAGTATAATTATGTACTAATGAAAAATGGTAGCAATCACAAATTGCTTGATATTATTTACCTGAAAAGTCGATTGATACCGCCATACACATCATCACAGCAGAGTACGTGGTCACCACTATCGAATAAGGAATAAATTGAGGTTGCTGCTGCAAGACCAGAAGCGAAAGCGAGACCATATTTCCCTCCATCTAAAGCCGCGAGGCATTCTTCAAAAGTATTCCTAGTAGGATTTCCAGACCTGCCATACTCAAATTCCTAAAACAAATAAATTTATATTGTTATACGAATTGCAAGATTTCATTAAAGTAGTAATCCAGTTCTCAAACAAGAGTTCATTAAACTAAAATATGTTAAAACTTTTAATAAAATTTGTATAGCTTAAGCTATCCGGCCCATTATTACGCATCTATTGACACCTCAATCAATTAAAATCGGTTCAGTAGTTCAAGCGCTATGGTGAAGATAATACTGCTAAAACTATTAGCCTTCCTTTCGGCTTCGCCGTAATCTAGTGAAAAGGAATGATGTTTTATAGTTATTATAAATACTCACGATTGGTTCAGCAGGTGCAGGTTGTTGAAAGGTAGTTGAGAGAACTATAGGTGGTACCACGCATCTGGAATTCCATTTCTCTGGATCTTGTCCAGCATGAATAGCAGTAGTGGCGAAACCGGGTGTTTGCGCAAGGAATCCTTGATTTTCCATCTACCGGGTTAAATATTAATTATTATTTTAGAAGCAGTAAATTTAATATTCTCAAGAAGGATATTGGTCGAGTTGATTTATTTCTTTCAAAAGTAGTAAGCTTCGGAAGATTTAGTAGATGTACACAGATGCACGGTAAAAAATTTACGCTTTAATACTTATTTAATAAACAACTATTAAGTTATAGTAGGTATAAGGCAAAGCTGTAGCATGGCTTGTAAACACGTTGTCCGTGTGGAGACGGATTAAGAAGACGGCATGTCACCGACCCTACTCATCCCATGGGTATTGTAAAAGCCGACAAAGGGAGAAAACCTCTCATGAACTTAAAACATCACTGCAAATAGTAGGAAAACTTGGCACATACTTTTTGTTTACGTGTGGAAGCTCCTTTGGGCCTTCACCCCAACAGGGTGTGCTACTCTGCGCCTGAGACGCGAGGGATCCGGGAACCACTTTCTTACGACATCCATACCCCTAATTTTGGCACAAACCCTATACCAACACATTTGGCCAGCGTGCAGGCCAAAACCTCCTTCTAAAGTAGAGTCCCACGTTTAGCAGTGGACTGTTAAAGGGTGATGATGATGATGAAACAAGTTCACGAATGCTCGAATGCTTATATGAGTAATTGTATCAAGTGACATAGGAGCATTACACGATCATAATGACCAAGCGTTTTAGGTTTCGTTTCGTCATCTATTCGTGGAGATACTTTGTCTTCGGGTTCTTTGAATTGTAAGTGTCTATAACGATTACCTTCCAGATATTTGTTAGATTACAGACAATAAGTTTTAAATATTCATATCCGTTTTAGTATATAACTCGGTATATTACTCATCTATTCATATGTTTCTAGTTTTTTTGATCCCATCTAGTTTTTGCCTTGCTTGCCCACGTGTATGTCGGTTTCCGCGGTAAAAACTTGCCTATGTTACTCGCTGGTTTGGGCGTGAGAGCGTAACAAACGAACTAACTAACATTCACATTTATAATATTAGTTATTCCTAATTAGTAGCAGTCTGCCATCCAACAGATTGTGGGCATACTGCCCACATACTATGCATTTATAAGGAAATTGAATTTGCGCTGTTTATAAATCGCCGGAACTTGATACCTAAGACACATGAGCTCAAGTTTCGGGACGGCCATTGTTATTGCAAATGAAGTAACATTAAACGACACCGTAACATTAAACTCACTTGATAGTTCGGTTCTATCGCTGCCTTAATAGTCGATATACGTGTTAAGCCTAATAAATACTGGTAAACGTTTTGAATGATCAATAAGATTCGCCAAATATAATGTTTATGTTAGCCCGACAAAACACTAATTTATTGGAGTTGCTGTAACTTGTACTGTACCTGGTACCTATCAAAAATAAAAAACAAAAATAGTTTATTTCGTTAACAAAAAACAATGTCATACAAATAGAAGTTGGACCCTCCTTTGAAGCAAAAAAATGCCTGTATTACGTGGCTTGTAGAATCAGTCAATATTTTTACGCTTTATGCTGGTTTGTAATATGACTACTTTTATCACTTTAATGCTCTATTTAAACAATGCTGTGGGTACAGATACCAACACAAATTTTTACAGCTAATCATAAAGCAAGTTATTAAGACTAGCTACTGCCTGAAGCTTGGCTCACGTGAATGTAGATTTTGACAATAAATTCCTTAGAATCTAAATAATTCTGGAGGAATAGATTTTCTCTTTATGTCTTTTTATTAATCCCCGACACCAAAAGAGGGGTTTTATAAATTTGACGTCGATGTCGAGAGAGACATCGACGTCAAATTTATAAAACCCACACACACACACCAAGATATGATGATGTTGGTGTGTGTGTGTGTGTGTGTGTCTCTCAAACGGATGGAGCGATTTCAATGCTGTTTTTTTTCATTTGGAAGCCAGTTTCCTTGCGGTGGTTTTTAGCTATGTTTGGTTAATATCGGTCCAACAGTATAAGAGTATCAGTTCTTTTCCAAATTGATGTAAGGCATTTTTGGCGTATGAATACTCGATTAAGCACTTGCGTAGGGGGGTTTTTTTATATTCTTATAACAAAGAGTTTAGAATATTTCATGAACAGTCGTCAATTGTTAAAACTAATAAAAAAATTAAAATGATGACATAGGTTTTGCTCTTGTAACAATATTTTTTCTTTTATTTGGCAAAATTGGTTTGCTAGACGATAACTATTACCACCCTAAGACTGATTTTATACTACTTTTTGTCATGCGAAGTTCCTTCCGGATACCGAACGTCCGGTATGGTGTAGTGCCGTACCGGCGAAAACCGCACGCGGCACGCCGTCTCGGGTATCAATAGTCGGGGAACCAGGTGTGGTGTAACTTAGGAAGAAAATCCTTGGCACCCCTTTTCTAAGCCCCAGAAGACGGTACAAGAAATATCTGTGCGTTTTAATTCGTATTATGTGATAGTATTATATTAATAGAGTGAAGTTATTATTACATATTTTTCTCTTTACAAGTTCATGTCAACGGACCGCAATGATCGAGTCACTTTTCCTAATCTTAACAATTATCTAAGAATGAGTATTATTTATTAAAATAATTATTAATCTCGTGTTAGCACTTACATACAGATAATTTTGAGTGCTTTGGACTTAGGGTTCATCTATTAACGTCTCTTAACCGTAGTTTACGCCTAATTTCTTTTTTTAAATCCGCAAGCTGATAAAAACTATAATGTTATTGCTTTATTTAGTTACTAGTTTTTTACCCGCGGCTTCGCCCGCAGTGGAGCCATTAAATAAGGATGAGAGATAAAGGGCAAGGGTATAATAGAAATGAATCAATATGATAACTATGACTACACGGTTGGCCTAGTGGTTTCAGTGGTCGCCACACCACTTCCTACTGCGCCAAGTGTTGTGGGTTCAAATCCTACATGGGACAACACTTTGTGTGATCCATAAATTGTTGTTCTAAGTCTGGGTGTACTTTGTGCTTGGCTGAGATCAACAATTTTAAAAAATTACTACATACAATGAAGTTTCAACACCTTAAAATATGGTTTGAAGTAGCTAAATTTGACGATTTTTTGACAAACAATTTTCTAAGCTTTCGTAAAAAAAAAAAATATTAAAAAGTATCCTATGTTACTTCTAAGACTTTCAAGAGTATATGTACAAAGTTTCATGATGATCGGTTAAGTAGTTTTTGCGTGAAAGCGTAACAAACAAACTTACATTCGCATTTATAATTTATAATAGTATAGGGATTGTAACTCTAATAAAGCAATTGTTTACAAACATGGAGAATATGCTCCGTCATAAATACTTAACCTAGAGCAGTCAAGTAGAAAAGCATTTTGTTTTTTTTAATAAAAATACTGCTATTCATATTTTTTTTCCTGCAGAACATTGGTATTCGACATTGTACCGGGCGGCGGACCGGCGGGGCGGTGTGTCGGAATTGAACCGACTAAAACGACACGGTGTGCCACTCAGCGCTTGAGACGGGAGGGGTCCGGGAACGGCTTTATTACGCCATCCAGACTCCTCCCAGCATATATATATGTTACCTGCCCTGACCACCCTGACTGGTTTATTCTTTAACCCGGAGAGTATGGGGCTACAGACTTGAAATATTGGCTGCTTTTGTTTTTATGAATTACGCACCTACTAAGAAAGGAATTTTTCAAATTTCACCGCTAAGGAGGTAAAATAAGGAATTTTTAGATGTACGGAAGTTCATGTTTTTCAAAGTTAGGAACACGAAATGAAAACAAATCACACAAAGCTGCTGGCATTAGCTCGTATATAAAAATCAATGTTTGTTGGATATCGAAATTATGCAAACACGTGTTTTTTCACATAGAATGAGTAGGTAATCTTCGTAGCCGGTTCCGCAGCGAAAAAGCAAGATCTTTTGTTAGACAGACATATGTCCTATATACACGTATTAATTGTTAAAATCACATTGAATAAAATAGCTAATTGAGATTAATGGTAAAAAAAATAACTTAAGTATTAACATTATTATTTTATTTTTTTTACCGTACATTTCAGTTTTTACGTACAAAACTAGAAAACTATATGTTCTAACTGAATAAGTCGGTACCGACTATAAATAAAATCGAAACACTTGTTTTATTAACTATCCGAAAAATTGACACGCAAAATTCAAGGTTACAGTGGCGGAAAAATGTGCGAATATTTCATCATAATGAGAAGATTCTCATATTCATTACATATTATTTAAGTTCAACTTATGAATATAATGCAAATAAATTTCTACTTACATTTATTTCCAATCGGAATATTAGCCGCGGGAATTCTTAATTAACCTATTAGCACACCACTAACTGGCTTTGAATTTCAATACAAAATGAGCAAATGCAGACGTCAAACCGTCTTTTATTGCCGGCGTAAACCGGACGACAACGCACGCTTCGCTTAATAACGAATCACATTGGTTGACGCGAGTCGTGCCTTCGACTTCCAGCCGAGTTAAGATGAAAACCACAGACTAGGTACTTCCATGGAAATTATGAAAAGCATTGCTTTTTCATGCTACGTAAACACAGACTACGTAGTAAATTCCGTTACCAAGAGTTTATTTTATGAATGATTAATCACTTCAAAATGAACAACTTATATATGTAAAAGTCATCAATTTCTAATACATTCCTCTATTATGTTTCTAAAACGTATTAAATTACATTAAAACTAGAACTAAATACATTAGTCATTTACAATTTTAGCATATTTTTAAACATGTTATAATTAACAAGAAAACTAAACGCAAATCAGGGTTGCCAATGTTAGATATTTTTTCCCCGAGCATGAACAACTAAAAGTCTTGTATTTCAGCTTCCAACGGAGTAATTCGATCCAGCGATATAAATTTGTGTTTTAAAAGTAAAAAAAAACGCTTATGCGATAAGGCGCTCATAGCCCAGTTGCACTCGGTGATTAGAAACAATCATCGAGGGTAAGCAACGATGGCGCGGTCAGTACCTAGATGGGTGACTGCTGGTGGCATGTTACCATGAGCGTCTCCGTGATTCGGAGGTCACGTTAAGCAGTCGGTCCCGGTTGTTATCATACGATAACAGTCGTGAAGCTTAGTTGGAGGCCTTCGGGCGGCTTAAAAACATCCAACGGCAAGATTTACGTAGCCACAACGTATTCTTGCCAGTCCCCAACCCGCACTTAGCCAGCGTGGGGACGTATGGCCTTAACCCTCTTCTGAGAGGAGACCCGAGCCCAGCAGTGGGATATTATGGGTTGTTGTTTGTTTGTTTGTTTGCACCATGCAATAATAAGGTATTAGATAGTGAACTCGCACCGTCTTACTGCGCTGAGTGTAGTGGGAATGTACGGTGGATGCCACATCACAGTATAATATTGTTTATTTTAAAATATATCAAATGTTCTTTTTTTTATTTGATTACTGACTTCTTATTTTTTTAATTTTGTTTGACTAACGACGAAAATATAGATGAACACAAACATAAAAAGATTCCGATGCACTGATTTAACCAACTTCAAAAAGGGAGGATGTTCCTCCTTTTTTGATGTTGGTTAAAAGTTCTTTTTACGGAATTTAAGGAGGGCAAACTAGAAAATGTATCGCCTGATGGTAAGCAATTACCGCTATTCATGCACACCCGCAACACCACAAGCGTCACAAGTGCGTTTTGTCCTTTTAAGAAGGAGTGCGCTCTTTTCTTGAAGGGTTGATGGTCATATTGGTCCCGGAATACCGCAGGCGATAGTTCATTGCACAGTTTTATTGTGCGAGGCAGAAAGTGCTTTGAACTTTCACTTAATTTGATCACGTAGTTGACGCAGTCCTGTTCTGGTTGGATGTTTTGAATTTTAAAGTTTAAAAGTAGAAATACTGTTCTATCATCCCTTTCTTGGTTCCTTCTTTATCAATACTTGTGTCCAGTAGTTTGTTCACTTAGTAGGTTATAACGACTCCTACGCAATGAATAGAGGTGGTGACATTACCACACCTGTCTTATGTTATTATTTATAAAGTTGATGTATTAACCTCATTGTGTAAAAGTTATAATTTATGAAATGGAGAGAAATTATAGAATCTTAATGTTGTTATCAATCACCAAAACAAGCTATTTTAGGAACTTTTGATGGAAGTTTATGTTATAAGGCAACACTGCTTTTAGTCACGTCACGTCACTCGTTGCACACATGCCACCTATGATGATAACTGGTAAATAAATTCGGATTGTTTTTTGTTTTTGCGAAAGACGGTCCAGATTTTTTATATTTTTTATCATTAATTCCATCACGACGAAGACTTGAAGACTCGAAGACTTAGAATTGAAGACTTGGAATACTTGACGTTGGCAGAAATAGCTGATCCGGCTGATTGCCGTATCATCAAAAGATGAAGAAGATAAATAAATAAATTCTTTGTAAACGAAGTATACATACAAACCATGGTGTAACAAATTAACAATATAATTCGTTTAGAATATGTTTTCTTAGACCATGAAACAAACATAATCATTTACGTTTACAACTTACACATTTCCACAATAAGCAATTTTGTGTTGCTTTTAGCAGGTAGTTTATTTTATATTTTATACATACTAATTAATACTGATAAGTGTCTTGCAATTCTCTAATAATATCTATGACCAATATTAGAATAACCCTGTACTTCTTGTATAAAAATGCATGATGGTTGTATTGATGTGTGGAATTATCAATAAGTCATTAAATTTTAATATTACAGTAATTCTAAGCTTAGTCCTGTTGAAATATGTAAAAATCCATACTAATATTTTGAAAGTAAATCGTTTACACTTTCATGGCTTAACCGCTGAATTGATTTGGATGCGTTTGGATATAGATGTGGACAGAAACTTGAAAAAGGACATAGGCTACTTTTGTCGTGATAATCAACATATACATGGATGTAGTTGCTGGCAAAAGTTGGTATGTTATGTAACTTCCCAGTTTTTTGGCTGTGAATTAATCGTATGCTATGATTACCTGGCTATAAATAAATTTATTTAAGAAATACCTTCTCCATTGCAGTTGTGTGTTAATGTCTAAACATATTTATTATTATTATTGCAATTTATGCTGTCTGATTTTATCATCTAAATAATGTATTACTCTTTTCAAACGAGAGGCTAACAAGTACTATTACTACCAGACCAAAATTAGAATGTAACTAAAAGAATCCTCTCCTGAGAAGATACCTGAGCCCAGCAGTGGGACATTATAGGTGGTTGTTGTTGTTTTTTGTTGAAAATTAGATTAAATCCACTGTTTAATGAATTTTTAATGTATGTTTACAGGTTGGATATTATTGAAGCTGCTGCAAGCCCCCTATTGTTCATCTCATCTAAACTTACTTTAGATTTCTGGCTTTTTGCAGATGCCGGAGTCATAATTATCTGGTGTTGATACTAGAAACCTCCACGATAACCATGATCAGACTGTGTTCTTAATTTCCTATATATTTGGACAACTAGTTATTTGTTTAAACATAAATTTAGACAAGACGGAAAAACTTAAATAATTTTGGCAATATATATTTTAGTGTTAGGGTTTATGTAAAGTACTTCATAATATTTATTATAAATCAATAACTTATTGAGATCTAATGAAATTGAATTAATTATCGTATAAAATATTGAGCTTTATTAGCTCAAACATTTAATTTTATTTAGTGACCTTTTATTACATACTAGCTTTTGCTTGCGATTTCGCCTGCTCGTTACTGTATGGTTATTAGGATCAAGTACTTTTTAGGCTACTGCCTATGTTCTTTGTTAAGAATCAAAGTAACTCCATGCAAAATTTCATTAAGATTGGTGCAACAGTTTAGCTGTGTTTCACCGAGTGAGTGAGGATACCGAAGGCCATTAACTCCAACCCCTTCCCCCTCCCTATCAGATGGGGTAGCAGATGTCCATGGGCGGCGGTAATCGCTTACCATCAGGCGATACGTCTGCTCGTTTGACCGCTATACCATAAATAAAACAGCTGTGGAAGTGTGACAGATAGACAGAGTTACTTTTGAATTTATGATATTAGTTTTATCCATAATTAGTGATTAGAGCCATTCATGGAAAGTCCTTTTTAAGTTATTGATCAAATAAAAACTTAAAACACATATGTATAGTTCTTTAGATTTACTTAAACAAGTGTGTTTCTAGTCTATGTGTCAATTTGCTTATTAGGTGTCGCCAAGTGTGTATCATGTTTCATTATTCATCTTTAGCGCAGTGGTTCGTTAGGCTATTATGTCCGGTCAAGAGAAAACTATTTAATACCAGTTTTTTGATCAAAACAATTAATTATGATGTGAGATTTACCAATAACGCTATGATTTTCTGTTAGGATGGACACTGGGTGATGGCCCACAGTGCTAAAACCCTGGTTGTGTGATGCTCCTACCAGGATTTTCAGCAGTCACATATTGAAATCGAATTGACTAAAACAACAACAACAAATGTCAAAGATACTATATATCATAAGGAATAAGGAAGAAGAGTTTGCAGTTAGTGCTAACAGGGAAAATGCGTCCAGGAAACTTACATTATGAGGTGTAAGATATATACGAAAACAATTATTATAGTACTCATGTAGTATGACTCGCGGGTTTCTAGTCGGATTTGCCGATAATTCATGACGTAAGTCATGATATGTTTAATTACTATAAGAATTGCTACAAGAAAGTTAGCTATTATCTCTTCTCCTTGTGTAGTAATGGATGCGTGTATTACTAACTCATTACGTCAGAATACTTCTGCTCTTTTCTCTGGCAGCCGACGATGAAGTAGAAATAACTCACTGGTTTTTTGCATAATGTTGATTAGACGCTACTTTTTTTATGTATGGTCCTGCCGAAGTGACTACACTGCATTATGGATAGCTTAGGCTGAATCCAGGAATGATGATCACCATACTCATTGCGCATGCAGACAATGTAACAGTGCAGCATGGTGCCCTATACCACGACGGCCTAGTGATGCTTCTGTATCATTAGGCCTTTGGCCTCCTCGCACTCACCAATGAAACACGACTGTCGTCATGACGGCATGTACGAATGCTGTCATATTACGTTGATCTTTAAAAGTCGCAGTATAGTAAACTCTGTTATTGGATATTAAGAAAATAGGAATGCGGTGGTGAGAGGTTCCTTGGATTCTAAAAAATGATCCATGGCTTACCATCAAGCTTCTTGGAAACATATTAAACGCTGGTCGTGGGCAAATCAAACCGGCAATGTTTTACCGAATATGTAAAGATGCTGTAATCGCTTTACACTTCTGCTCTGCTTTATATATACAAATTGATCTACTTTTTCAAGTACAAAGAACTAAACAAACATAGGGTAGTTTTTTTATTGTGTTCTTCTTCTTTTGATGATATGGCAATCAGCCGGATCAGCTATTTCTGCCAATGTCAAGTATTTCAAGTCTTCAATTCTAAGTCTTCGAGTCTTCAAGTCTTCGTCGTGATGGAATTAATGATAAAAAATGTGGATGACATGAAATGGGGACTGTCTTTCGCAAAAACAAAAAACGATCTCCTTTTATTGCGTTATCTGCCAGTAATCCACATTTTGGTACTTATTTTGACATTTAAGAATTAGACACATTTGAATTATTATTACGGTTAAGATAATCAATAAAAATTTTGTTCAAAACATAGCACGATTTAACAACTTTTTTTTTGCCCATTAAGTTCACCATACGGAATCTTTTTTTTTTCGTGTGGCCTTGAGCCTTCACCCCACCGGGGTTTGCGGTGGGGCGGTGTTGGAATCGATCCGACTAAAACCACACGGTGTGCCACTCTGCGCCTGAGACGGGAGAGATCCTGGAACCGCTTTCTTACGCCATCCGGAATCATACGAAATCCTAGTGTAATGGCACAGTAGGAATCTGTGTCGTGGGGCCCAGTCCCTTTTTATCATATGAAAAGTAACTAAATATTTTGAAATTAAACCGTACTTGGTATGTTAGCATTTATGTAAATAATTTTTCTTTTAGTGAGAATAATTATTCAAAAGCAAGTTTGAAAGCTTGATCTAAATCCTTTATAAGGTCTTCGGTGTCTTCTAGCCCAATCGAAAGTCTTATGAGAGAATCTGTGATACCAGTCTCGACCCGTTGTTTTTCGGAAAGCTCCACATGTGTCATCGTACACCTACACGGTAAAAAAGATTTATTTGAATTATTATGTAGGTAAATAGATAATGTCCGTCACTTTAAAATCCTGATTTAATTTCGCAAATATACACAAAAAGCAATAATAATATTTATTGCGCGAAAACAAAAAATACAATCTGTTCAATTTAGTTTAAGTTATAAATCGAACATGAGATAGCCTCCGTTGCCAAACTAGGTACCTATAAATCTGTATTTCAGCTTATGCTATTCCCTACAGGAATTACAACATAACTAATATTTACTTTTAAAAGAAGCCTTAATAAATTTAAAATAAGGATAACAAAATGAAAGTGTGAAGTGATGAACCTCTCTATGGCTGCATATGTTTGTGTATGTGTACGTGGGAGTGTCTGTGCACGTGTGTGTTTAGGTACGTGTATGCTTGAGAGGTGGGAATTCATAGAAGAGTAATAGAATGCTAAAATGAGAATAAAATTATTAAAAATTGAACTTAATTAAAACTTCGAAAATAATTTAATAAATTATTATAATAAATACTGCCTCGTTGGTCCAGTGGTTAGCGTAAGCAACTGCAGATCAAGAGGTCTCGGGTTCGATTCCCGGGTCGGACCGTAGTTGCGTTTTTCTTACAAGAAATTCGTAAGGGCAGCTCGGAGTATGGAAGATGGCGGTGTTATTTGTTGTCCGTTGGCCTCGGTTGTCATGAAAACCTATGACAATCATTATTGGGAAGTCAGTGACCTCAAATATACAGACAACTTTTTTTTTACCTGTGGAATCCCCCTCAGGCCTTCACCCTCACCGGGGTTTGAGGTGGGGCGGTGTGTCGGAATCGAAACGACTAAAACCACACGGTGTGCCACTCTGGGCCTGAGACGGGAGAGATCCGGGAACCGCTTTCTTACGCCACCCGGACCCCTCCCAGCGCTTGCCCGCACTGGAGCGGGCACCGTCTCTAGATGTTATATCCTCTCAATTTAGGCGACGTACGGCACACGCGTAACGTCGCCCCCTCGCGGGAGCAAGCTGCTGGAAGTGCTCGTCGAAGAGCCACCTACCGTCGAGGATCAGGCCCAGATGCTTCATCTGGGCCCGAACCGGTACGAGGACCGAGTTGACCACTATGGAGGCACCGGGGGGCAGCCCGCGACGAGGCCCATGAAACAACAGGGTCTCCGTCTTGTCCAGGGCCACCCGCAAGCCCAGCACCTCGATGCGCCCGACCACCAGAGAGACTCCTCTGGTGGCCAGGTACGCCGCCTCCTGAAACTTCACCCCCTGGGCTGTGACCAACGTGTCATCGGCGTAACAGATTACGCCCAGCCCGGGGGGAGACGCTCTCGAAGGACCTAGTAGTACCCCACGTTCCACAGGAGTAGTCCTAGGCCAGACCCCTGCGGAACGCCGCACGACATGGGTCGCCGTCTCAAGGCGCCATCTCGATCCTCGTACACGACGGTACGCTCCTCCTACTCGGCCTAGTTCTCTTAAATCAGGGGGCTGTGCCCACGTTCGTGACAGCGAGGGGCAGTTCGGGACCTTTCGTTCGCGTGCCCCTCGCTGGCATGCCGTGTTCATGACTGGCGCGTCGTTTTGGTTGAGGAGACTAGTTCGGATCACCGATACATTCGGTTTGGGGTCTCCCCTCCAATGGGTGACGCGCCGGCCATACCGCCTCCACCTGAGCCACGTTTGGCGCTTAGGCGCTTAGATCGGGAGCTCTTCCTGGAAGCCGCCATCATATAGGCCTGGGCCCCTGCGCCAGAAGGGCCTGTCAATGTGGATGTCGAGGCAGAATGGTTTCGGGAGGCAATGACCCGTGTTTGCGATGCGGGGATGCCTAGGGTTCAGCCCGATACTGCGAGGCGCCGGGTCTACTGGTGGTCGCCGGAGATCGCTAGGCTACGACAAGCCTGCGTGACCGCGCGTCGCCGGTGGTCCCGATTCCGCTGGAGGCGTCACCGTCTTGAGGATGCGGTAACCGGAGAGGCGGAACTCTTGGTGGAATACAGGGGTGTCAAGAGAACTCTTCAAGCAGTGATAAAGCAGGCCAAGAGCGAGGTCCGCGTTGAGTTGCTGGAGACACTGGAGCAGGAGCCGTGGGGACGAACTTACCGCATGGTTAGGGGCAAGATGCGCCCATGAGCCCCGCCATTGACCCGCTGTCTTCAGCCAGATCTGGTTGAGGAGGTCGTCGGCACCCTATTTCCATCAAGAGTGGTGGAACACACCCCACCAGAGATGGCTCTGCCTGTGACGCCTGAGACATCTAACGTGGCTGGCGACGACGTGCCTGAGGGCACTTGGGCAGAACTGGCGCTGGCGGTGCAACGGCTCTAAGCCAATAACACCACCCCAGGCCCCATGGCATTCCAGGCCGAGCTTGGGTCCTGGCTCTAAATGATGAGGCGCCGGCTCTCGAGCCTCGGCTAAGAGGGTTCTTCAACGCGTCAAAAGGAGGGGCACCCGGGGATTCACCATCCGCCTAACAGCCTATAGTGTTGCCTGACGAGCTATGCAAACTCTTTGAAAGAGAGATTGCATGACGCCTCGTCAAGCATCTCTTCAGTGTAGGGCCGGATCTGGCGAACAACCAGTATGGTTTCCGTCTGGGGTGCCCCACTATGGATGCGATCATGCGCGTGAGGGCTCTGGCGGAGGAAGCAGTTTCCCGGGGCGAAGTGGTATCCGCCGCATAGTCGGGGCATATCTGTCAGATAGAGCCGTCATCTATCCAGTAACGAAATTCAGGTGGTAACAGCTTGCACACAGTTAACCATTCATGTAATACTAATACTATTGTACCTAAAAATCTGTTTTATAAAAAGAGTGGCCATATGTTTCTTTGCCAGTATTCTTCTCATAAGGCCCTACGCATTTTGGAAACTGGAAGCTATGGATCGACACAGGCAGGTAGTAAATTTTGGTGTTTTCACCTAATTCACCTTGACAATAGAGTACTTCTGTCGTCTGTTTGTGTCGATCTATGATTTTTATCTGTATCTTCAATTTAACTTTCATAAATGTCACTTAGTGTCTTAATGAATAAATGATTTTGAATTTGAATTTGAATAAATCGCTTAACCAGATGAAAGTCCGTAACGTCTCTTATATTTTTAAAAATTACGATCAGTGGGAGTCAACAGTAATATCAAAATATTTAATAGACTGTGTAGATTCTATTTTACCACAGGAGCAACAACTAAAATTAGGCCGATTACATTTGTGAACTTTTTAGTAATGACCATTAAGCACAACTAATGTTTTTCTGATGGAGAAGGTCATGTATTTCGATTTATCCGCATTGAGTGTTAACACAAGCTACAGTGCTCACCTATTTACTTTAGTCAATAATGTATTTATACCTAAATATACCGTAGACCCTAACATAGCCCTATTTGTTCAGCTGATCCTAACAATAATGCGAGAAGATAATTTAAATACGACCACTTACGGTAATTCTGCCAAACTTTCTGTTCCACCTAAGCTGACACCCAAGATGAATACTTTTAAGGCACATAATAATGTTTTAGATTCCTTAAAGCCGCCCGAATGCCTGAAACTGAAGACACCCGAATGGCCAGAAGTTTGTCTCTTTGCAAGTTCGTACTGTGGATGCTCTGGGAGTCCTGAGAAGTAAAAAAAGAAAGTTATTTATGGAAAGCATTTCCTGTTTCAAATAAATTCAAACTGCTCATGTATTAGCCTCTTACCAGGATGTAAAACTTCTATAACGTATTTCTGGGCTAGTAACCATTTTGCAATAGTTAAACTTGACTGTTTATGTCGCTCCATTCGCAAAGACATTGTTGTCAAGCTTCTAATAACGAGGTAACAATCTATAGGAGATGGCACCGCTCCCACATCTGTAAAGGATACAGAATCACGTCAGATTTATTTATTGCTAATTAATTGTGCCAGCAAATCATACTTGAGCTCTTAAAGCACTTACACATTTGTAGGGTTTTCAATCTTTTTGCTATTTTCTCATCTCTAACAATCGCTGCACCCATTAACACATCTGAGTGGCCATTTATAAACTTAGTTACAGAATAAGTGACGATATCAGCACCGAGATCTAGAGGTTTTTGAAAATACGATGTCAGGAACGTGTTATCGACACAGACAAGGATATCACCGTGACTTTTGACTGATTTGGCAACGGCAGCTATGTCAATAAGTTTGATCGTCGGATTTATAGGAGTCTCAACCCAAACCATCTGAAATAAGGCAGTATTAAAATGAAAAATATTTTTTTAAAAACACTATTTCATAAAAGGAATTGTTTCATTACAACGGACCATTTTTCAGTACATTGAGGGCAGGTTCATTGAGGGAAGTGGCAGCAGTAGATTCATGAGTGGTCATATCTGACGTAGTAAGACGTCTGTTTTTCCGTCTCTAAAACCGCATTTGAATGGGGTTTTATGTATATGTCATTGTGTATGTTTATACCTATCTTGTTTTTTTAATAAAACGTGTTCATGAAAAAACTTTTCTAATATCTTTAAGTCAAAATTGTTTTCAATATTCTATTAAAATTCATGAAAGCACAGTTAGGGTAGAATTAGGTAGGAGTTAGTAGTGGTCTTAGAGAATTGATATAAATTATATAGATTTTGCTTTTACCTTTGTATTCTTTTGAATTGATTTCTCAATATTTTGAATATTACTGAAGTCTGCAAATGTAATTTCAATTCCCATCCTTGAAATTATCTCTCTGAAAATGATTAACCAGTTATGTAAATCATCAGACTTAGTGTAACATTAGGAAGTAAATATTAAAAACAATTTCCTTACCTAAGAAGGCATGAAGTACCTGAGTAGATCGCATTATTGGAAAGAAGATGATCTCCTTGACTCAGCATCGTAAAAATTGTCATCATCGCTCCATGACCCGAAGAGAAAGCAAATCCATATTTACCACCTTCTAATTCTGCTAAGCAATGCTCCAATGAGTATCTATTTGGATTGCCGCACCTACTGTAGTATATTTTCTGTAAAAATATGATTTTTAGTTTAGTTTCCATAATGAAAGATAAAGAACTTAAGAGTGTCAGAACGAAATTGGAGATATTGTCAGTGGTAAAGAGCCTAAACTTAAGGACAGCATCGAACTTAGTTGAAATTAAATAATTATGTTTCCGTTCATAAAAATAAGGTAAGCCAATTCAAAATATGTAATTTAAGCAGTAGGTATTTCAACAAATTTTTATATATCTCTAGTAAATATATAGGGCGACGAAGAGAAGCGTTGATCTTTCGAAACACATTAGTTATTAAAATTTTACCAAATTGAAATCCTTTTATTTATTGAGTGTTTATAATAAAAAAATAATTTATTGAGGCTTGTTAACTACGAAATAAAAATGATTTTAGTAAAAACTTTATATTATTATTTTACAAGCAAAGTTACATTTGGGGGAAAAGAGATCTTTTCAGATCAGGTACTCACATCTTGTACAACGGGTTCAGAAAGTTTGAATGTAGCTGCTGTTACTATAGGCTGCACTATACCTGTATTTATCTCCTTCGACTCCACCCTACTGTGAATAGCAGTTGTGGCAAAACCAGGTTTTTGTTCGGGAAATTCTTTATCTGCCATCTAAGAACAAAAAATCTTATGACTTTTTCTTTTATGCGTCGTTTAAAATTTTTTGAATAAATTAGGGACACCAAAGTTACTGTTCTGGTTTTGGTGGATTTTTCTAATGCCTTCAATACCGTCAGCCACGAAATCCTTCTAACAATCCTCGGGTATCTTGGGGTGTCCCCTGAGGCACTGGAATGGTTCTCTACCTATCTTCAGGGGCGCCAGCAGAGTGTTCGTGTTCATGACTTGTCATCGAACTGGCGCAACCTCTACACAGGCGTTCCTCAAGGCGGAATTTTATCTCCTCTCCTATTCTCTATTTTTATTAACCTCATTACTGATCACCTTCGGTGTTCGTATCACCTGTATGCCGATGATCTGCAGCTGTATTCGCAGGCAAAAATGGAGGACATATCGCAACCACCTTTTACCAGATGGCAGGAAAGCCTTAATTAGTAAACAACTTAGTACCCACTCACAGTGTACGTATGTAAAGTTTATGTATTAGTTTGTATCATAGTGTATGTATATAAAGTTTATGTATTACCGTGTATATATATTTATTTATATTTTTATGTATATATTGTAACTTCACGAATATATATATATATTTTTTTTCCACCACAATGTATCTACCCCACAAAATTTCTACACCATCCAAAGGTTGGCTGGTAGAGAATGCCTTGGGCATTAAGCCCGCCGTTGTACATGTGTGCATGAAGCTTTAAAATAAATAAATAAATAAATATCTATTATCGCTTAACCAAGTGACATGTCTTTTTTTCTTATTTTTCCAGAACTGGTATGGCATGGCCTCTCGCCCGATGCCAAATTATCGTTGAGTTTTTCAGTGGGGACACCCTAATATCTTTATTTAAATATCAATGAATTGTCTGCATTTAGTGATGCTTCTGCGTCATTGGGCCTGTAGTCCTGCACTCACCCACAAAACACGACAGCACGAATGCTGTCATTTTAGTTTGATCTTCTGTGCGAGGGTAGTACAGAATAACACATTAGCTAGAGATACACATATTCAAGTTTGAAAAACCGTACTCACGCGTTGTTAAAGTGTTATGGTACATTTCTAGGTAACGTGTGAGTACAGCTTTTCAAATTTGAGTATGTGTATCTCCGCACACAGATATTTGTGTAAGTATCATGGTATCGCATCGTATGACATTTATGTCAACTTGCAACGAAGGCATCTTGGTAGAGTCTATGTGACGATTATCTTGCTTCTTCAGTAACGTTGTTTAATCCTGTGTCCTGAAAAGCTTGTTTATACTTTTTCAGCGTTCTTTTTTTTTCGTAGTTGGGTTTTAGTTTTTACTTTTTTATATAAAATGTTTTGGTGCAGTTATAATATTAATTTATTTGCAAAGTATATTTTAATTAACAAACCAAACTGAGTAATAAATTGAGTAATAAATTGTCTGTCTCGAAAAATGCGTACAAAGTCACGAGCAAATGCTAATAATATATATATTTGAAAAGTACAAGTAACGCCCTTTCAAATGGTACCAAACTCGGCATATTTATCTCTTATTTATTTTTAACACGATACTTTATAGCCGCTAGAAGGCGCCACATTAGATTCAGTGACACGTCATATAGCTTATAACCAGCGGACAATCAAGGCGCTTTTAACAATACCTCATTTGTCCAGTTCTAATATGTAGCAAGTTAAAGTTATCGTTCTAAAAAAACTAAAGTTTTAAATTTTAATCATAGGTACAACATTTGTTATTGTATAATACCTACACATTGCACATAAGCACATCAAAATCTCTACACTGACAGAGAATTCAACTCTTTTAGATTGGTGTTTTTTTTTCATTTTAGGGCTTACCTTACAGTCACTGCTGCTGAACTTCACTCAGAAGAATTCGTTGAACTGTCTCTAACGTATCGCTTCAAGCTAATTTTATAAAATCTCAAAACAACGAACCTAAACAATTGATATCTCTTTAAAGGTTATCAGGGTCTTTTGCTTATCGTGAAATAATAAATAACTCTTGAAAGTTTAAATAACAATGTAATCACGTTTCGGGATTAAGTATAAGTATTGCTGATTTCTCCTGAATGAAATTTAGAAATGGGAGACTGGATAAGCCTTTTAGTCTAATGCCCTAACGATCCTGACCGCTAGCTGAAGTCGTTTTTTCGATTACTACTCTGTATAAATATTGCAAGATGAGCATTATCATTTGTTATGTGTAATTTAAATAGTGTATATACATTATATTTATGTATATGTCAATCAAATGTACGTATGTTGTTATTGATTGGTGTATGTATACAAGTAGTAATATTGTAGTTTAAATTTGTTGAAAATTTTGTACATTTCAATTGACTTCAAAGTAGGTAACCTCTGTGCACCTACCTTAAAAGATTTCTACTCCACCTGAAGGTTGACTGGAACAGAATACCCTGTGAATTAAGTCCACCGATGTTTATATTTAGTGCATACATTTAATAAACAAATAAGTAATTTATCTGGATGTAAATATTTGGAAATATACGTGCGCGATTGCCGGTAATAGGCCTTAATATGACGTACGAAAGTACTTACTCACGTATTTTCACGGAATTTTACTTTTGATCGGCAAAATGTGAGCTCTATAAAAGATGGGCGCAGACGTATGCCTTTGGAATAATTGCAAATGCTCTATATATCTTTCTAGCTATAAATTAACTTAGGTATGATCGCGAAAAAGGTCTTACAGAAGGAATTTCGGTACATTAAAATGGACAGTAAGTCCTTATGTAACTTTTTTTGAATATCTTAGTAGTACAGAAGCTGCTATTACCTATGTCTGCTTATGATAATATATATTTTTAGATAAAAGAGGTAAGCGACACCCTGAACCGATTCTGATCTTTGATAACAATTTATTTATGATTTAATTACTTTATTTGTTTCGTTCGATACATTTATTTTAATTTTGTATAAAATTTAACATTAGTTTATTTGATACAAAATTGAAGTGTTTAACAAAATTTGGAAATTTTACAAAATTGACAAGAAATATCATCATCAACAGTAAGATAAATAAATACTAAGCAATTATTTTTTTTTTTAAATTGAATTTTTCGGGCGTATGAGCAAACGTATCGCCTGACGGTAAGCGATTACCGCCGACCATGGACACTCGCAACACCAGAGGCCTCACAAGTGCGTTGCCGGCCTTTGGGGGATGGGAAGGGAGATGGGGAAGGGGTTAAGGGTATGGGCCTCCGCTATCCTGACTCATTCGGTGAAACACAGCGCAGGCGCTGTTTCACATTGGTTTTCTGTGGGGCCGCGGTATCACTGTCACACGTCTAACCAAACCTAAAAAGTTAAACTATCTAGGTACTAACTACAATACTTCTTATCCATAAGAAAGAACACACTCGACATTCGACACAAAAAAAATCGATCGAAACAAAAAGCTTGGGCTTGACCGATTTTACACTTGTTAAGAACTTTTATTCGTTGTAAGTAATTGATTGAAAAATAATATTGTAATTAAATTATATTTTTCAATATTAAAATTTTTTTTTTCAATCTTAAAATTATTAAAAAAAACTGGGACTTTTTTCTGCTTCTGGTATCATTACACGCACACAGGTGTACGTGTCCCTACAGTGTCGCTACTGATTGTCACGTACACTTAAATAATAAAGACTTCATATTATTAGTTATCTACGATCCATATGGCTTTCTTTCGTAATCTGAGGTTTAAAAAAAACCGGTAAGTGCGAGTCGAACTCACGCACCGAGTGTTCCGTACAAAGCTGTAGGTACATTATGTGCTGTTTCTAAAAATAATGCTTTTCGCCATTTGTCCTTTATCTGTGCTATAAGACGTTTCTTCGTATCAAATTTTAAGGTTCTGAGTTCACGGGAAGTACCCTTTAGGTTTTGATTCCCTTGCGAGTGTCGAAAATTTGCAACATAAACGGATTATTATATGATGTAACTTAAAATTTGTGCTCTTCGCAATTTTTCCTTTATCTGTGCTATTAGACGTTGCTTTTTACCAAATTTCAAAGTTCTGAGTTCACGGGAAGTAGTACCCTTTAAGTTTTGATTCCCTTACGAGCGCCGAAAATTTGCAGCATAAACGGCTGTATCTTTTGATTGCGTTGGCTCACAAGTTACATTTTTTTCACAGGTTCAAGGGACTGCAGACTTAAGTATTTGATATGAATTTCAGGTTGATACCTCCATGCGTTTCTGAGAAAAAGAGTCTTGACAGACAGACGGACTACAAAGTGATTCTATGAGGGTTCCGTTTTTCCTTTTGAGGTACGGAACCCCAATAAGTAATCGTTTCGAAATTAAGCTTTTTTACGTCTGTTTTATTAAAATTCTGATAGTATACCGAGTACGACAGTGGATGGTATCTATAGATAGATAGAAATAAAAACTTTAATGCCAACTGGCTGGTTAAACCAAATGGTCTGATAAAACATATTTTTTCACAAAGCAACAGAAGTTGGAGAATGAATTTGAATTATTATTGATAATACCTATTTTAATTTCTTCTTTATATTAAATAAAAGAAAAACATAAAAATATTTATTTATTAGTTTACAAAAATATTCATACTTAAACATGTTGTAACACTAATGATGTGTAGGTTTCACAACAATATTGAAATACAATTTATTATTAGCCTACCTTTTTTCTTTCAGCATTACAATTTACTGTGGTTTAGGAAAAGCGACTTTAAAAGCTTGATCTAAATCTCTTATAAGGTCTTCAGGTTCTTCAAGCCCAATCGAAAGTCTTATAAGTGAATCTGTGACACCAATTTCACTTCGTTGTTTTTCAGTAAGCACCGCGTGTGTCATTGTAGCCCTGGACAGTAAAAAAATGTATTAGAATTATATGAATGTATGTATTTATTCAGCTCCCTAAGAGTCACCATAAAACTCACCAACGAAACACGACAGCACGAATGCTATCATTTTTCGTTGGTGAGTGCGAGACCGGAGGCCCAATAATGTAGAAGCTTCTCTATAGGACGGCATGGTGTGGGTCACCATGCTGCATTGTTGCATTATCTACACTCGCAATGTGTATGGTGACCACTAATCTTGGATTCTGCTCATGTTTTCCATCAGTCAGAGTAGAGTCATTTTCGAAGGCTTATTTAGGCATATATATATATAGAAAATGGGACGCGTTTTCATTAAATTTGCACTCTGTTGGTAGATATTTATTTAAGTATTTACGTTATTTATTCATACATATTTATGTATTACTAGCAGCCCGCCCCGGCTTTGTACGGGTATTTACCCAAAAATTTAAATATTATAAATATTAACACGTTCGCTTAGCTTAGTTACACACCAAGTAGTGACCAAGTCTTGAAGTTTTTATACGGATCCCTAACTTTCTTGCAAATTTAATTCTGTTACTTAGGGATGATTTAGCTTTCTAATGGTGAAATATTTTTTCTAATCGGTTCAGTAGTTTCGGAGCCCATTTAATGCAAACCAACAAACAATTAAATCTGTCATCTTTATAACATATTCAGTAATTATAACACAAAACGCCATCTAGTCTCAAACTAAGCAGAGCTTGTACTAGGTACTAGACAATTGATATTAATACTTAATTACTTTTTTTGTAAATACATACATATTAAACATAGAAAACACCCAAACTCGGTATCAAATATTTGCAGATCATACAAACATTTAGTCCGACTCAGGAATCGAACCCGAGACCTCTAGCACAGTAGTCGCATTCTCTACATAGTATACATTATATATAACGCAAATACGTGGATAGAACAGGTAGGCTGCTGTTGTAAGAGAACGGTATCATCATAAACAGAAGCATCAGAAGACCAAAGGATGATCCTAAAATTGATTTTTGTGAGTAAGTGGAGTAGTATATGGAGAATTAAAATAACGGTGACTTACGGTAATTGCACCAAACTCCTTATTCCGCCTAAACTGATACACA
This sequence comes from Hyphantria cunea, assembly GCA_003709505.1. NCBI lineage: Eukaryota > Metazoa > Arthropoda > Insecta > Lepidoptera > Erebidae > Hyphantria > Hyphantria cunea. The sequence goes on along the minus strand of PKRV01002605.1, from coordinate 1,232,535 downwards.
AGGCGAATAGTTTCAAGGAACATAGGAACGCTTTAGATTCCTTATATTCACCAGAATGCCTAAAACTGAAGACACCCGAATGGCCAGAATTTTGTCTTTTAGCAAGTTCATGCTGTGGATGTTCCGGGAGTCCTGAAAGTTAATAGGGATATTAAGAGACCAGTTTTCTTTTTTATTCATAATGTTTGTGTTAGATCCGTACCTGGATGTAAAACTTCTAACACGTACTCTTGGGTTAATAACCATTTGGCAACAGTTAAACTTGATTTTTGATGTCTCTCCATGCGCAAAGATAGTGTTGTCAAGCTTCTAGTCACGAGATAACAGTCCATAGGCGAAGGCACCGCTCCTACATCTGTAACGAAGTAATAATTAGGTCGGTAATTTGGTTTTTATTTATCTCTGAATAAATATGTCCATTTGCCATGCCAAGTTTAGATTTAGGTAGCTACTGCCTTTTGCCAGTGGCTCCATCCGCGTGTTTATCGGTTATCGCAGTAAAGGGTAGCCTATGTGAATGTCCTTCTTTAAGAATTTGAGAATCTCCAAGTCAAATTTAATTCAAATCGGTGCAGCGGTTCAGCCGTGAAAGCTTAACCGACAAATAGAGTTACATTATAATTTTTAAGTATGGATTGTACTTACACGTTTGTAGAGTTTTCAATCTTTTTGCAATTTTCTCATCGTTAACAATAGCTGCACCCATTGTGACATCTGAATGACCATTTATATACTTAGTTGCAGAAAACATGCTGATGTCGGCACCAAGATCTAGAGGTTTTTGAAAATACGATGTAAGGAACGAGTTATCAACACAAACAAGAATATCACCATAACTTTTAACCAATTTGCTTATGGCAGCTATGTCAAGAAGTTTGATCGTCGGATTTGTTGGAGTTTCCACCCAAACCATCTGAAACAAGGCGTACTCTAAAGTTAAAAATATTTTTTGGATACTTAAACTATTTCAAAAGAGATATTCTTGTATGTCAAAGGTGAGGATTAGCCGATTATAAATAGAACGAGAGTTATTATCGTACCGGCTATAGACGTAAAAATTTGTTATACTCCTGAACATTAGAGGAGTTAGCTTTAGTTAAGGTTACATTTCTCTTGGAAGAGGAAAAAAAAACAAAGACCCTTTGGTATTTCGGGATTCTTATATTTGCTAGCTTAGACCGATAAAAGTGGAATGGTTTTATCGCCATAGTCACTGAAATGTGGCACCATCGAAGTATATCATATCGTAACACAAAACGATTAATAACTAATCCCTTTAGGTGACGATATTAGTAATTGAAATCACCTAATTCGCTACAGTTTCCATACTTTTATTCCACGTTAATTACCTATATTTTTATCAGTTCATAAGATCCTGCTACAATCAACATGTAGGGGTCCATTGTGATGTTTATGATTTTTGAAGTGAAAACTTCTTTGGCTGCGTTAAGCACTATTTGGTATAGGGAAATCTTATGAGTTCGCGTAACCGCGTAATCGTCACCGACATGCTGACGTCACAAAACTTCTTTAGCCCGCGTTGAGCACTTTTAAGTAAGGGAAAATCTTATGAGTTCGCGTCATCGCGTTGTCACCGTCACCGTCAAGTGTTTAAAACAATGGCTTTACAGAACAAACACATAACATAAAAATTTGCCTTTACCTTTGTATTCTTTTGAATTGACTTTTCAATATTTTCAATATTTGTAAAATCTGTAAAAGTAACTTCAATTCCCATTCTTGAAATGACATCCCTGAAAATGATTAATTGATTACGTAATGTAAGTAAAAACTGAAGTCAATATCACTATAACCAGGAATGAAAGTGAAAATTTTCTCACCTAAAAAGACAGGCAGTACCAGCGTATATTTCGTTTTCGGTAAGAAGGTGATCTCCGTGACTCAGCATCATACTAATACACGCCATCGCTCCATGCCCCGAAGAGAAAGCGAATCCATATTTACCACCTTCTAATTCTGCTAAGCAGTGCTCTAAAGAATATCTATTAGGGTTTCCGCACCTACTGTAGTATATTTTCTAAAAAAATAATATTTTTGGTTTGGTTTTCACAAATAAAGAAAGATAACACGTGTATGGTTTCTCTGGTATGACTATGAAATCAGTATACTGACATACTGGTCCTTACAACTCTGAAGTTGAGGGGACCGTATGCAATTAAGTTGACATTAACATCTTTAAATGAAATTTATTGTAACTTAAATTATTAGTAAATAAAATAAACCTATAGTTGTATAGGAAATAAAATTACAGAGTGATAAATCTTTGTGGTATTGAACGCAGAGTTTTTTGTTTATAATAAATACAGTACGTAAACATACTTATTTTTCAAGATTAATAAATATATATGTTCATGCGAAATTTCTGGTTTCGAGACAGACGGACATGGCATGAAATTGATTGGATGCTATTATAAAGGTTCCATTTTTGCCATTTTGGCCTAAAGAGGACCTATTTTATAAATTAGCCACCTAGTTGAGATAAGACAATCATTTCTTATACTATCTTTTGTACTTTTCTGAAACCGAAAGTGGAAACATTATCTAACTTTTATTCACTATATCAGCTAGTCTTCCAAAAGGAATAGATCCCCACGATAGTCGAATAAATTCGCATTTAGTATCATGAATCCCCTACTATACAAAGGGAGCTAACTTTTAGAACGACAGTGTTTGGTTCGTTTTTCAATAAAAACCAGATGAATGAGTCCTAAATGAACATCTAAGACACTAAATAAACTGTTTTAGTATATCTACACTTTTTAGCATTTCCAATTTAAGCAACTGATGTGGAGAGAATTCAGAGTTCCAGGATTCATAGAAGTTGGTTGGGTTGGATGGTAATAAGTACGTTGGTAATAATTAGAACCTCACAGAAAACCGGTGTTACAAATCCTTTGTAGCTTTTCACAGAGCTAGTAAACCTTGGGTTACCAAAGGCAACACATTTATCCTTGACTCTAACCGTAAAGAAAAAACTAGGTATAATACACGCGAACTTTTATTTTGTTTAAGTTGTGTGTCCTTTGGAAAAACCTTTATTTTTATACGGTGGTATATATTACTTAATGTAGTAGGACACAAAAAAAAATAGATGTGGCTAAGTCAGATTAGATAAGATACGTACATCATTTATAATGGGCTCAGAAAGTCTGAATGTAGCTGCTGTAACTATAGGCTGCACTACACCTGTGCAAGTCTCCTCCAATTCTAGCCTACTGTGAATAGCAGTTGTGGCAAAGCCATTTTGTTCGAGAAATTCTTGATTCGCCATCTAAGAACATGAAAATATTATACTATTCATTAGATTGTGCAGTGTGAAAAATTCTTCACTTAAACGCCGAGATTGTGAAACCAATATTAATTTACTGATAATTACGGTTTTGAAAAATTTTAACCATTCTCTAATATGTACCTATTACGAAAATTTGGCAAAATATTAATCACATTGACAAAGCGAACACACTAAATATTAATTTTAAAACACGGATTTTGTAATAGTATTTAAAATATCAACACAGAATTTAAGAAATACTTATTAAGATTTAGATCGTAATATTGTATCTAAGGCTTATTAAGCTAACCTACCTTAAAAAGATTGCTTTCTGTTCTTTTCTGACAAAGATTTGATGTAGTGACACGTAAGTTCCGTTAGAAACTAATGTCCTCTAGAACATCTAAGCAAAACTAAACATTTAATGCCTACCTGTCTATTTAAAGACTATGTGGGTTAATAGTTTATCTTGTCACATACGTACTTAAAAGTTAAGTGAGAATTTAATCGCCTTTAATAGATTAGAGACAACGAACAAAACATTTGATAACTTTTTAAACGCTATCTGGAATAATTTATTATCTTGAAAAGTTAAGTAAGATTATAAACCTTCTTTCAAGATTATTTACCTTCATATTACTTGATTATTATAACCTCCTAATTACTAATTATTATTAATTATTGAAATATAATTACTATTTTTGTTACAAATGATATCCAGGACGGCGAGGATGTGTCTGATAGTCAGACGAGGAGTCAGATTTTGATCAGCGACTCTGACTGCTAAACTTGAATTTGCGTTTTTAAATTCGTTGGTATATATTTATAAATATAGAGACCTATGTTAATTTAGTAACATACTATAGGCTTGACCCCATTACGTAAATGAAATTAAAGTTTACCCGGCAAAATGTGACGTTGTAGTACTTTCATCACCCCTTCTAGGATAAAAAAAATGAGTGTATACGCCTTTAGATATGTTATTAAAGACCTCGCGAGTGTATTGGTAATTCATCTTCAATTTTTAAATATTATTTGCCTAAAATGCTGCTATAAATATTCCTTTACGTCATTTAATCGATTCCAATAAGAAAGCATAAACCATCCCGCGCCATTATAGTCAAAAGTGCCATGACTGGCGAGTAACAAAACTCTAGCAACACATATGGCGGCAAACCTAATAGAGGCCTAGCACGTATCAAATGAGCCATTATTTGCGGACCACCGCCGTGTGTATTTTGAATTAAGATACAAACCACCAGACCTTGACCCATATCGCAACCCCCGTAAAACAGATATAACAAGGTACACAGAATATCTAATCAAAGCACTAAGTGATACAAATATGGTAAATAACACAACACTTGGTATTACCAACATAGAATCAAACTAAGTCCCTAACTAAAGCCCTGATGAGTTGTTACAAAACAGGGTGTCCCTTGATAACTCCGAAAAACCATGGGAAAAGCTCATGACGGTGACCAGAACGGGAGAGACAAAGTAAGGGACACTCTTAAACCAAGCTAAAAACTCCAGGTGTGAGTATGTATCACCGCTTCTATGGAACATAGTAGTAGATAGCCTCATAAAATAACTAAATGACCAAGGATACACTGTTATCGGTTATGCGGATGACCAGTGGTGGATTTAGCACTAAGCTGAGTAGGCTGGAGCCCAGGAAGACAAATTCAGGGTGCGGCAGATTTGGCCAAAAATTTTGTTTTATTCCATTATTAAAAAATGTCATACCTATGATCAAAAATACGGATAAAAGTAGCTTTAAAGATACTCAAGGACTAAAGAATGTGCCTATTGATTACTCTTAACTTTAAAAAAGAAACGCGCCGACCGAATCTTAACCTTCTCTTTTTTGAAGTCAGTTAAAAAGTACTAAATACTTCCTGACGTTTATCTTCGCGAATATGATTTATCAATAGCAATGGCTGTAGATTAAAAGTCTTGCAAACTCTATCTATCTAACTGGTTTGCCGACGCCTAATTGTTTCTGAGTGGGAATCTTCCTTCCGAGCCCTCTTCGCCGCCTCCTTGTGCGAGATGATATCTGAGGGCTGTTAGGAGGACCCTAAGATACTATGTCTAGACTGGGCAAATAACATAAGTCCTCACTATAATAGTAACAGTAAGAATAGATGCGATGACTGGTTCTGGTGGAACGCGCACGGGGCCTCCGTTCAGAGCCACAGTGAACACCAGTGTACCAGCAACGAGTTTTGGAGCAAGCCATCGGAAACACTTCTCAAAATCTTTCGTTAATTATTGCGCTAAGGACAGTTATTTGGTTTAGACCTGAACCGGTACGAGGATCGAATTAATAAGATTAAGTCGCCAGGGAGTGAGCAACGGGGCACATGAAATAACAGGACCCCAGGAAATAGCAGGTTATACTTATGAGTGTCCCTATCACCCGTAAATTCAGCGCCTACCAGTGCGATGTCTCTGGTAGCCAATTGCGCTGCTTTTTTAAAGGTGGCCACTATATAAACTACTCACTAAAGTGTCATTAGCCCTGTAAAACAGCAAGGCGACCTCTGCCCTCATCAAAGAATGTCATGACAATGTGCAGTCCATTATAACCATAAACAAAATTGCCCAAAAAAACTAGCCCGAAACTGATTAGACTGAAAAGAAAATCTGATCAGAAGAAACACTGCAGCACGTTCTCACAGAATGTAGAAGTGTGGCAGATCAACAGGCGGACATCCTCCGATCAACATCACTCCCGGAAACATGTAGTGACTTGAAAAGGCTGCTGAGCTTCTGGGATGATCTAGGAAGATGGCAAACCCACTCACAACGGCCCAATCAAGATGCTAAATAGCCCGGTAAAACCAACAACGTAGCAAAGCAAAGTAAAAATATAAGTGACTGGTACTCATCTAAAATATAATATCTACTATTATTAATATTATAAAGCTGAAGAGTTTTTTGTCTGTTTGAATGCGCTAATATCAGGAGGCACTAGACCGATTTGAAAAATTGCTTCAATCTTAGATAGTCAAGTCATCAAGGAAGGCTATATATCACCTGGAACCAAAAGGAGCGGAGTATCAATGAAATATGTTGCAAAAACGGAAGAAAATTATTCCTTTTGAAAGTTTCCGTTGCGTGCGCTGCGAGAACGGTTCAGGATTCACAAAAACGTTTATATGAAAGGATTGTTCCCCTTTTAAAGATCTAAAAAATTTCCGACAGTATATGTCACCCCTCCTAAAAATTAAGTTCATGCTTGTGCTTACCTTTATCTTCCCCGCTATCGACTATGGTGACGTGTGCTTTTATGACCTGAATCTTCTCGATAAATCAGACCGTCTTCTTAATAAATGCATTAGATTTGTCTTTTACCTTCGCAAATATGACCATGTGTCCTCTCGAATAATTGGTAACCAGTCGAGTAGTTATCAATTATTCGTCGCCGTAGAAAACTACGCTCTCTCACTGTCATATACTCTATATATATTTTCAATAACCCATCTTCGCCAGCATATCTAAACTTCTACATCCAATTTAATGTAGTAATTACGGCGGAAACCTTCGGTCCTCTAATATCCTTCTTGTTTGTTGTCTGTCTCATACGTTTGAGTTCGTTGCCTCATTCTTAATTGTACAGTCCATTCTTCTTTGGAATGAGCGGCCTCTCAAAATCAGGATGGCCAAAATGCTTTTACGTTCAAGGCAAATGTAAAGCAGTAATCTTGTGAAACAATTGGTCGAATCAACTTCTTCATGAATGCTTACGGTGAATCGACTTCATCAAAAACACGTGATTATGAGTAGTACAAAGCATTAAAAACCATGAGTGTCGCTGAGGAGAGTTTATGAATTCATGAGTTCTTCATGAATGTTGGGTCGCATGCTAGAACGAGTTAATTGCGACCCAACATTTCACTGGTTATGAGACGTTTGACATGCAAACTAGTCAACAAGCTTCGTAGTGCCGGCTTCAAATGGAACCGAAATTTATAAAACCACACCAAAGTCGATCAAAAGTCAAAGTCATGTGGACTGTTTTCTTTGACTCTCGCGGTGTTGTGCACTCAGAATTCTTACCGGAAGCTCAAACGGTAAACGTTTAAGAGAGCAAATTCGACGAAAAAGGCTAGATTTGTGGATATTTTTTTTTGGATTTTGCATCACGATATTGCGCCTTCGCATAGGGCCATCATTGTGAACGAACGACTTTTCCTTTTTCCTAAATTCAAATTACCACTTCGTCGCACCCGCTTTCAATCGGTAGAAGAGATAAAGAAGAATTTGCTGCAAGAACTAAACTCAATTCCGGAAACAGCGTTTAAAACATGTTTGGATTTGGATTATTCACTAGCGTCAGTGTATCGTTTCTAAAGGAGCACAGTTTGAAGGTAATACAATAAATTCGTATTATTGATCTTTTTCCGGTACTTTCTTGACAGAATAGTCATAATTAATTTTCTATTATCACACAATACTACCAAAATGCACTTACTTCCTGCCTTAACTGCATAACCTTATGAATGACTGGTAGAGAATGGCGTAGGCATTAAATCCATGCACCATTTGTGCAGATGTATAAATAAATATATGTTTACGCTTAATAACACCTATGCACCTGTATCACTTGGATTACTGTCTTATAGGGCTTATCTCGGATTTAGCGCGTATATTTTTTACAGATCGCGCTACCCTTCGGTTGCTATGCCCTGCTTAACAATCTGTATTGTTTCTAAATGGCTTTTTATTACTTATGCCATATAGAAAGAAGTCATATAAAGAACACATTTAATAAAAATTACGTTGAAAGGTCTTAAATTTAAAAATTGAAGTAGTTAACGTAGTTTGATAAGCGACTACATTTTTTTTATTTTTTGTGTATAAGCTGTCAAAATGACTGCCCTGCATGATGGAAAGCATGAGCAGAATCCAAGAGTGGTGGTCACCAACCTCAATGCGAAAAAGGACAATGCATTATGGTGACCCACACTATGGCGGCCTGGTGAGATGCTTTTTCACACGCCGCTTAAAGGACCCGGGATAATAGTGGGAAGGAAACACATGCGCGGGTAGTGAGTTCCAGGTTTTGATCGCTCGGCACAGGAAGAAAGCACCGAAGCGATGAGTACGAGAACGAATTTCTTCCTCTTTAAAGCGGTGACTTCCAAGGCCGATTTCACAATATTATTGTTCATGTTTCACCGCTTGTTTACAATACGTAAATTGAAGTAAGTTGTTATAAATGAGGTCAATTTAATGACGCCAAATTGTCTCTTGAAAACATGTAGTGCCCGCACCTTACTTCAGATAAGAATTTATGCAACCCGTAAGTATATGATCAAATTATTAACATAATGAGTCATTATGTTATTTCCCAAATTAACAGTAAAACTTTAATGTTTATAAAGAACACTCAGTTTAAGCAAAGTATCTATAACCTGTAAAAGTTAGTATGATATTTTTGTCAGACGGGCTAGTGACGAGAAACAGAAAATATCTAGTAGTCAAAAAAATTACGTTTTAAAATACTTATAACTGTGACGATATGGTGTGGGTGTGTGGACAGTACATTTTCGGTACCATGTGCGAAATTCTTTATTGCACTAGACATATAAAATATTGGGTAGATAAGCCATGGTGGGTCAAGTATCTATTTAATATTACATGGTCATTTTTGGACCTCCTGCCAAATGTAAATCGTTGGTTCAGACCATGAAAGTAAACAACTTTCAGATATGAAATCGATTTTTTTTTCATTTTTCGACCCCTGTTTCTTTGGAAAAGTTAAGCTTGAAAAATAAAATAGTTTTATCTTGTAAACTGTTTTTATTAAGAAAGAGGAGCAGGTAGAGGAGCCAAAATCATCATCACCAGAGTCGTCAGAGCTTGTGTCATCATCTCGAACTACAATTATTATTTCATGTTCAATAGAATTGTCGAAGTGGACGTCGCGCACACAGTCAGATAATATTGCTTCTTTGACATGTAGTACTACATTCGCCCAGTTTTCAGCCGTTACTTGGCCACAAGCTTCTTCCGAAAACGTAGCATTTTGTTTGCGGCGAAGAAAGTTGCTGCGTTTCCTGTGGATGAAATAAGTGATTGTTAAAATGATACTGTTGATAAAATAGATGTTAAGGAATTTATCAAGAATAAGATTTTTTTACTGACCTCTGGTTTCTGTCCATATCAGCTCTATGGCATTATATTGAAATATAGATCATAAGGTGGCATTCTGATCACCGTGTGATCGCGTTGCTTTGCTGTTTCGTCCAGTAAATATACTGGCTCCCTCGGTTTGTGTGTGGCCACCAGGCCAAGCAGTTTGCACTTGAGCATTGTCTTGTTGGCATTTACGTCCTTGTTTACGAGCCATTCTATTATATCGGCTTCTTTGTTTGCCGTTTTCGGAGCCTTGTCAAGTTGCGTGGAATGATAGGATGCATTACCCATTATTATTATATGAGGACCATCCAGGTTGTCCATCATTTTAGGAAACCATTCCGAAAAAATTTCGAAGTTCATCTCTTCGTGATACTCATTCGTTTCTTGGATTTAAATGCCACTAAACAGTTTGGCACAAAACCTTGCCAAAAGTACCTGCGCGGCAAATTATCAGTCTCTCCCTTTTTCTTCTGGTACTTTTGTACAATTTAGCAATATCATCGTTCCATGTTTTTTAACAGTGTGATTGGCATTCAACCAAGTTTTATTTAAAATCACAACTTTTTCCAATCGGTAATATTTTTAGCTTTTCTTATGGAATCAACTCATTTGAGGGCAATGTCATTCCTTTCCTTAAGAATCTTGCGGGTGTTGGATTTTTGGTAATGAAATCCAATTCTATGCAATAGTTTTGACAGCCAGGTTCGACCACCGTCTTATAAATCAGCTTCTCTTAGTGTCACCAGCAACTTGTCAAGTGTGGGCAATTCTTTTCTTGAATAATAACCATAAATGTAGTACCAAATGACCGCACATTGAAAATCGTCAATATTGATGGTAGGTTGGATACGCCCACGTTTTTTATTAGGAGACGACAGTTTATTCTCCTCATTCTCCTCATCACCTTCTGTGCCATATTTTTCCGTAGAGATTCGGGTCACAGTAGCTAATCCAATCGCTAAAGCGTCAGCTAAACGTTGCCGCTCTTTAGACAATGGTAATAATGGTCACCCATTTTGTGACTCACGCTCGAAATAATCGCGTGTTTATTACAAACTCATGTGTTTCACTATTGAGTACAGTTTATTTCGTCCTTTTAGGCATGTTTAACAAAAATTCAAAACAAAAACTCAAATTCAATAATAATAATGTTACGGGTAGGTAGTCTTGCTTCCTCTTAACTTCTTCCTTTAACCTCTTCTTTCCATTTGAGTTAACTCCACACTACTGACCCCGAGTGTTCCAGACGTTCGTCTTATATGGCCAGTCGATGGAACGATAGAATGCGTACCACACAATACCAGCTAAAGAGACCCCAACCACTAGCCAAAGAGACCCCAACCAAAAGGATTCCCTTTCGCAACAATAACTTAACAATGATCTTTAATAATGATTTTTTGTAATCGGTATTTGTATCAGTTACTGCCTGTTATTCGTATCCCATCCGTCCGACCGATGTAACATTGTACAAGCGTCTATTATTTTCAGTGTTCCTATTTAAATTTTAGTTTAGTAAAATAGTTTTTATTTAAAAAATCTAAAATTTCGGATAATGCTTGAATCTTTGGGGAACTTTGTGTTATATGTATTTTTTAAGTATGTTTTCGATTTTTAAAATCATTAAAATTATAAAATAATGTGATCGTCATTGCAAAGATAGGTCGATCAGAAAAATTCACATCTGTCAAAAAGATCAAGCGAACTTGTACAGGGTATAAAATCTGTCATTCTATTCCTATCTTTTTTAAATATCACTTGCAAATGTTTGTATTCCAACTAAAACGTTTATTGGCACACGACACATAACTCGAGAACAGGCTTACTTTACCATAATCAGTGCCACTTTGACAAACATAATGTATTTCAAATACCTATATATCCACTATTTACTCCAGTCCATATAGTTTAAAGTAAACCTCTACATCCATTTTCTGATCATCGATTTCAGAACTGTATAGGAATGTAATGTGTAAAATGAAAGTTCTCGTTCCCGCCAAAATGAAACATGTCAAAAAAATTAAATATTTGTAGTCATTTGTGTGTATATTTTCGAGCAATAGCTTTTTCTTGGCTTTAAATAATGAAAATTGATAGCAAACCTCTTAGATATGCTCACGCCGAAGGTCATACAGACGTATGTTACACAGAGGATGGGCAGTAAGTTTTTCTTTATCTTCCATTCAATATCTTAATATTACACAAACTGATGCAGGTCTTATAACTGAAATATTTCCTCAACCAGACACATAATAACCTGTGGGAATGACGGTGACGTTAGAATATGGGTGGACATAGAAGATGATGACCCCACCTCGCATTGTGTCGGAGAAAGTGCGCTTGCTGTATGTTATAAAGACAAGAGACTGTATGTAGCGACAGACAACCATGCCGTCCAAGCTTACACATATCCCGCATTTGATAAAGATGGCATCGTTACAAGGTTTACGGCACCAGTTACTCAAATCAAATCCACAAATAAAATCGAGGTAATCACTATTCCACCTGTTTGCTTTGAAATTCTTTTATAAATTTTTATATTGTACTGAATTTTTGTTTATAGGTATTTGCTAATATTTTTAATCTATGTTATTAGGCTTTGGGATGTTCATCAGAGAATATGGAAGCAAAGATATGTAACTTAGAAGGTGGTGCTCCATTGTTTGTCATGACCGACCATAAAGGTCCAGTGCTCGGTATTGCGATTTGTCCACACATGAAATTTGCAAGCACTGCCTGTGGAGATGGTGTATTGAGGATATGGGATATTGATACACAGAAGATTGTCAAAGAAATAACATGTACACCTAAGATAAATACTTTTTATGCGGCTAAAGTTTTATGTAAGTATAAAATATAAAGTTCATTCTGAATGTGTAATATATAATATACTGGACATCTTTTTATGTTTCCAACTTTGTACTTATTTTAATTACTGAACCTGAACATCCATCACATCTATTGTAATCAGTTTTTACTTAATTTTTTCAGGTAGAATGGATTTCGAGCCAACAGAGGGGAAATATTTAGCCTATCCAAATAACCGTGAAATTATTTTATTGGATTGTGAAAGCTGGGGTCAGAGAATGACCTTTACACATAGTTTGGTAAGCTTGTATATATTAGTATGAAGAGTTATTTTCGACGTAAACTAAGTCTGTGATTACTAATTGTAATATTTATTAACATAAATTGATACAAATAGTATAAATACCACAGCTCCTAAACTAGTGTTAATTGTATTTTATTTTAGGAGTAGTTCAATATGAACTATAACACACTTTTTTACACTTTCACACACAACTCAACTAAATTAAAAAATATTCCAAACCTAAAAGTTTAAAGAATAGTTGATGTACATAGATCTATTGATGGTTAATAGTAATTGGTGTATTTACTATCACTCTAATGGATTTTGAACTCAAGACATACAAACACATTGTCAGCCTTTGGTTATGTATCCATAGAACTATAGGGATTAAGGGGTTCAATACCCTCTCTCATTTTGTGAGAAGCTATGAAAAATTTCTTTGGTTGTCCATGATAGACTGGTTGAGCTGGCCCATAAATACCAAATTATGGCTCTTGTAAGGTTAATTTCTAAAAGCCTGATATGTTAAGGGTCTCCAAACACAACCTACTGAAAGTCAGATTAAGTAAAATGTTATCCATGATCTTATCAAGACTTATGTTTTTTACTTGCAGATAAAGTGTGCAATATCACAGTGCTTGTTTTCACCATGTGGACAGTATTTAGCTGGCAACACTGTTGCAGGACAAATTGCTGTATGGGAAATAGGTTCTGGTGCCTGTATAGATATAATTGAACATCCTACTTCCCACAATGTATCAGCTATGGCTTGGAACCCCAAAGGTATTTTTTAAATCATCAAAGCAGCCTTTAATAGAGCATTGCCTCTCCTTAGAAAGGAGGTTGACCTACAATATCAATTTGGAAACCATATATAATGTACACAATTTATATAATATCAACAAATTAAAATGTTTTGTTAATACTTCCAAAAGTTAATAAAAGCTCTTTGGTAGTGTACCGACTGTAATGATTTTTTTAATGATAATCAATAAATCTCCAAATACAAGCCTAAAAATTAATACTTACCTAATTCAGTTCTTAATATTTTTGTTAAATATATTAAATTCACAAGAGATCATTAAAATATAAATAGTTGAGTATGCAAGCAGGCATTGATTTTACAAACCCGAAAACTTGTGAGAATGAATGTACGAGTATGTATGTTATTACCCAATTGCAGCAGAATGGCTCTGAACTGCATGAGATTATGTGCTAGAATAATACATAAGCAACTTTTAATCAAGGAATCATTGATTGATCAAATCTATGAAGTAATATAAAATTGTTGTAGGTAATGGTATTTTAGCATATTGTGATGTTGCCGGACAACTAGGTACCTTAGTAAACTGCTATGGCAAAGACAGCAACAAGCTCAATACAGACACTGATGACATTGAAATGGTAGAGAGGGCCGATGGTAAGTTAGATTTTAAATCTTTCTACATTTTTGAGGTTCCGTGCCTCAAAAGAATAAAACGGAACCCTTAAAGGATCACTTTGTTGTCCGTCTGTCAGTCAAGACGCTTTTTCTCAGGAACGCATGGAGCTCATGGTCAAGCTGAAATCATATCAAAAACTCAGGTTTACTGTTTCTTGGCGCTGTGTAAAAATCAAGCTTCTGAGCCAATGCAATTGAAAGATACAGCCGTTTATACTTAAAATTTTCGACACTTGCAAGGGAATCAAAACCTACAGGCTACTTCCTGTGAACTCATGATCTTGAAATTTGGTACGAAGCAACGTCTTAAAGCACAGATAAGGAAAAATTGCGAAAGGCATAAATTTTTAGTTACATCGTATAATATGTCTATAGGATTGTACGGAACCCTCAATGCGCGAATCCGACTCGCACTTGGCTGGTTTTTTATCTGATATTGGGCTAGCTGTGATTACGCTGCAAACCGCCATCCGCAATCAAATTACTAGGCGATGTCTAAGTTTTGTAGGAAAATTCGTACTCCAACTACCTGTAACGCTTGCTACAGATTTTCGTATGGCAACCAGTATGGCTGAGGGTCGAATCGAGTGGCGTGCTATTTAGTGGAAAGGCCTATGTCCCCCAGTTCACTGCGATAGGATGATGATGATGAACCAGTAGTACCAGTACCGACGTTTTAACGTGGTCAGCCATCTATAGACTGAGCTAGCAAGACTACTTAACTTTACTATGTGTTAAGCTAGACAGTTACCAAGTGGTTTTGAATAAATACCCACAAGCCTCTGCTTTACTACTACTATAATTATAAAGTTAAAATGTATGTTGCCGATAAATTCAGATTATAAAATACAAATTCTTATTTACGTGTGTAAATAAATTGTTCTTTGCATTCATAATGTGCATTACATCATTATCAATTAGTAATGCGGTTTAAATGTTATTACAGACAATGATGACATGTTGGAAAATTTAGTTGAAAACTACGAAAGTGATGACGACAATGCTATATCACTGGAAAAAATCAAGAATGAGACGTTAGGACTAATCAACTCTGAACATGATGAATCACGACCTGTATCGCGCCATACTACGTTGGCTTCGTCGTCTGTTCCACCACAACCACCCTTTCAATCCTCTGCAACCCCTTCTCATCTTGAACATAGGTTGGTAATCTAATAAGCATCAAGATTATGATAAGACTAAGAGATTAGATTACACATATATTTATGTTTGAAAAATCATTTATGTATTGATTCAAAACAACCTACTATGTACCTATTTTTTATATAGGTTTTACAATAAGTAGCTGTCAATATTCTCTTTGATTAAAATTTTGCCGTTTGTCACTCAAAAGGCACAGGTCTTAGCTCCACAAGTGTTAGTGCAGTATTGCGTGAATCCGCGAGGGTGCGACGTTACGCGTGTGCCGTATGTTGCCTAATTTGAGAGTTTTTAACAGCAGACGGTGCCCGCTTCAGTGCGGGCAAGCGCTGGAGGGGTCCGGATGGCGTAAAAAAGCGGTTCCCGGATCTCTCCTGTCTCAGGCGCAGAGTGGCACACCGTGTGGTTTTAGTCGGTTCGATTCCGACACACCACCCCGCCGCAAATCCCGGTGGGGTGAAGGCCCGAGGGGGATCCCACACGTAAAAAAATGCGAGATTGCTCACTCAACATAGTAACTGAGTTGGAACTGAGTGGGAAAATGTTGTTCTTTCAGATACATGTGTTGGAATGACATTGGCATAGTTCGCTGCCACACTATGGAGAATGGAGAGTCTACTATAGATGTCGAGTTCCATGATACCAATTTGCATCACGGCATTCATTTGAACAACTATTTAAATCATACTATGGCTAGTCTGTCTTCGACTGTCGTGGCACTGGCCTGTGAGACACCTAGGTGAGGAATTCTCTATCCTACTATACTATTGCTTGTGGCTTTGATAAGTATTTTCACCCCTCGAAACTAACCATTTATAACTTACCTCTGAAATACTCTTTACTTTCATAGAACCCACTCGATATGCGTTAAGGCTCTTTACTGTAGTGTACAATATTTTTTGACTGCCTCTGTGGCGCAGTGGTAGCGAATGAGACTGCTGTGCCAGAGGTCTCGGGTTCGATTTCTGAGTCGGACCAAATGTTTGTATGATCTGCAAATATTTGTTTCGGAGTTTGGGTGTTTTCTATGTATAATATGTATGTATTTACCAAAAAAAAGTATATAAGTATTAATATCAGTTATCTAGTACCCATAGTACAAGCTCTGCTTAGTTTGGGACTAGATGGCGTTGTGTGTTAAAATGTCTTACATATATTTATTTATTTATATATGTATTTATTATATAAATTACTGCCTCGTTGGTCTGGTGTTTAGCGTAAGCGATAGGTCAAGAGGTCTCGGTTTCGATTCCTTTGTCGGACTGCTGTTGGATTTTTCCTACAAGAAATTCTTAAACAGTCTGGAGTATGGAAGATGGTGGTGTTTCCCGCCCGTCCCGGTTGTCATGAATATTTTTGACAATCGTTATTGGGAATTCAGTGCCCTCAAATATACTGACAATTAGTTCAATCTTCGAATTCAGTTCACCCTCAGGGTTGCGGAGGTCCGATGATAGTCGCTCGGTAAAGAAAGTGATATTCAGGTAAAACCGGTTGAACTAGAAGCCGACCCTATCCGATAAATAATCATGGGAATAATAAAAGTATTTAAAATATAAAAGGCAAGGAAGATGAAGATGATGATAAATTACTTAGGTACAAACACTGTTTTTTTATTTGATGTTTACTCAAGATTAGGCTCTATAGTACATTGTTCCTTAGACAAAAGTGTGATAGGTTGTTAGTCTGATTATTTTTATATATCGACCTGATTCAACAGCTCGAGAGCAGATAGAGTTGTGAATTTGTGTATCACAAAAGTATTGTTCCTTGTAAGATTCAGACCCACAACACTCAGCGAAGTACAAAGCGATGAGGTGACTGTTTAGAACACTACATAATTCGTACAACCAAATCATTCCACAAAACTCATCTCTATCTTCCAGGCTTTATGTTAGGGTCGGCTACTTTAATATATATGTCAGTTTTTGACCGACTGGCATCAGACTTTCTCGTTAAACGAGACTATATGTATATATATACGAGTACAAAATGGTGGATGACATCTTAGTCAAATTAGTTGCTTTTTATCATCTGTCAAAACGATAACTTTATAAGAAAAATGTACTAAATACATACTTGTGACGTCACCGTTTTAGGCTACTCAACTGAGCAATATATTTCAATGATTAAAATTTGTAATAGAAGTGAAAAGCTGTAAAAATTAAATTTTCCAAGATATTTTGTAATATTCGTTTTAAAGAAGAAAACATCGGTGTTTATTTACGATAGTCATTACCCTGTTCGTGTGCAGCAAGCTGGTGTGTATATCGCTGGTGGGCAGCAGCAAGGAGTGGAGCGCGTCGATGCCTGATACGGAGGAGGTGCTGTGTGTGGTGGCGGCCAGCGCCGTGGTCGCCGCGGCCACTTCGGTTCGCCTGCTGCGGCTCTACACGCCCATGGGTACGCAACGACAGGTACCTACCACTGCCGTTACTACTATTTTTGTGCGAGTTTTATCGTTCATTTATTATAGGATCACCAATTTAAGAGTCACCTAAGGGATTTACTGGTATGTGTATGGGGAGAAAGGCGAAACGTAAGAATATTTTGCGAATTTAATTCTATTTTGCAGGTGATTTCGCTGGCAGGTCCAGTAGTTACCCTCGCAGGATTTAATTCTACAGTATTGGCAGTGTACCATAGCACGGACCCGGGTGTGTCAGATCAACACCTTGCAATGGATATTGTTGCATTAAACGGTAAGACATTCATTATTTTATCGTTCAAGTGTTGAGCGAGTACAAACCCACATCAAAAACTGTTCTTATTGATTCTAAACTGTTCCAATTTTAGATTCTGTCAGGATTCTTTCGGGGATTAATTCAAAATCAAAGGTTGACCACTATGTCAACCGAAGAGTGTAAACTGTCTTGTTAAATTTGATTCTCAACTGTTTTAATTCTTTCGGGGATTAATTCAAAATCAAAGGTTGACCACTATATCAACTGAACGGTGTAGACTCTCTTTTGTTAGTCATGCACGATGAAATACAACAGAATATATTAAAAATATGGTTCCAGGCCGTCAAGTCCGTAGCAAGACAGTTCCAGTACCCTTAACCCCCAGCTCGAAGCTGTGCTGGCTAGGAACTTCGGACGCTGGTTCGCCCTGCTCCTACGACAGCACGGGCGTGATGCGATTGTACGACGTCGCCAGCGGCCTATGGATGCCTATTTGTGATACTACTACTCACTCCAGAGGAGCCTCTGATTCCTGGTTTATTGTTTCTGTAAGTACTTACTATGGTCTAACTACTGTAACTATATTAGACTTTTATGTTATAGGGGGCAAACGAGCAGACGTATCGCCTGATGGTAAACGATTACCGCCGCCCATGGTCACCCGCAACACCAGGGGTGTCACAATTGCGTTGCCGCCCTTGGGGGATGGGAAGGGGGATTAGGGGAAGGGTTGGATTATGGGCCTCCGGTATCCTCACTCACTCAGTGAAACACAGCGCAGGCGCTGTTTCACACCGGTTTTCTGTGCTATAAGTACTAGAGACTCCCTGCTATTCAATGTTACTACGGACTTATTACATACTTTAAGTTCATAGTTTGTTATATCCATACATTTGTCCAATGCGTGGACATTACGTAAAGAAAATATAGAGAACACCAATCATTTACATTTCATGTATACATAGATGATACATGTACCATTTTAGACCTGTCAGGAGTGTCAGGCGACATTGTGCCAATTTACAAAAAAAAACATGTTAATTTAATTTCTAAACAGATACACAAAATTATCAACTGCGTAGAATGTATGTTGAGAGTTGTTAGTGACCAAACGATATACCATTAATCTTATATGTATCTTTGTTCTAGGTGTGTGAAGCAACTCAAAAGGTTCGCGCGATTTTGTGTAGAGGAGCGTCATTCCCAGCAACTGCTCCAAAGCCTATCGTTGCAGAATTAGCTATACAAGTAAGTTCCTATGAACGTCACGATTTGTCCTATCTATTTTTCCATCACTATTGCATAGGACACACTTTACACACATGTTTTTTTTTATGGTAGATGCCTCTTTGTGAAATGGACACTGAAAAAAGCCAGTATGAAGAACAATTAGTACGTTGGGCACATACTACTGCAGATGTCGACGTGAAGACGGCCAGAGAGACTGCACTTAAATTGTTTGCGGTATGAATATATAAATATTTTTGGAGAAGGGATATTTGACCATTCTAGTTTTTCTTTATTTTCTACTTTTTCATGTCATACACTTTCTTTTCACTTTAAAATCATTATTGAACGTATATTATATGTTTTGAATCAACTTAACGACTCATTTTAAAACTTTCTCTGGTTTTTCATGCCTTAAAATGAAAAAATAGTTCGTACTCACTGTACAAACATAACGATTATGTTTATAATATAAATGCATTTTTTCGTTTGTTTTTCTATTTTCAGCTGGCTTGCCGCAGCGAAGTAGAGCAGAGGGCGTTAGAACTCATGGAACTCCTAAAAGATGACCGCTTATTACCTTTAGCCGCGAAGTACGCGTCGAGACTTGGCCGAATGCACTTGGCGGATAAACTAACTAACCTAGCCGATACCTGGGAGAAGGAAGCTGAAAAATTAAACATAGCTCAAAACTCACATTTCAATGATCTGGACACTCAAGAAACTTATGACGTCACTAATACTGAGCAGGACCTTAATACTAGTTTGATTTTAGCGCCAAAAGTTAAAGAGAAAAAAGTGAATTTGGATACAAGTATCAAGCCTGTGGTGGGTATTACTGGATTATGCTTATATGAATTGCGAGAAGCATTATAGGCAGAAAAATATATATTGGTTACATATTTTTCTTATGCTGTGTTAAAGATAAACAAATGAAGTAGACCTTTAAAAATTGGTCATGAATTTTTTTGTCTTTTTTTTTTTTTTTTTTTT